>CM037868.1:37446762-37732812 GCA_021292105.1 Anadara kagoshimensis
ACAGTTTTTATCTTCTACATCATTTCACAGACAGAAATTTTCAGTTTTTATCTTCTACATTATTTCACAGACAGAAATTTTCAGTTTTTATCTTCTACATCATTTCACAGACAGAAATTTTCAGTTTTTATCTTCTACATCATTTCACAGACAGAAATTTTCACAGTTTTTATCTTCTACATCATTTCACAGACAAATTTTCACAGTTTTTATCTTCTACATCATTTCACAGACAGAAATTTTCAGTTTTTATCTTCTACATCATTTCACAGAAAGAAATTTTCACAGTTTTTATCTTCTACATCATTTCACAGACAGAAATTTTCACAGTTTTTATCTTCTACATTATTTCACAGACAGAAATTTTCACAGTTTTTATCTTCTACATCATTTCACAGACAGAAATTTTCACAGTTTTTATCTTCTACATCATTTCACAGAAAGAAATTTTCAGTTTTTATCTTCTACATCATTTCACAGACAGAAATTTTCACAGTTTTTATACATTATTTCACAGACAGAAATTTTCAGTTTTTATCTTCTACATTATTTCACAGACAGAAATTTTCAGTTTTTATCTTCTACATTATTTCACAGACAGAAATTTTCACAGTTTTTATCTTCTACATCATTTCACAGACAGAAATTTTCACAGTTTTTATCTTCTACATTATTTCACAGACAGAAATTTTCAGTTTTTATCTTCTACATCATTTCACAGACAGAAATTTTCACAGTTTTTATCTTCTACATCATTTCACAGACAGAAATTTTCACAGTTTTTATCTTCTACATTATTTCACAGACAGAAATTTTCAGTTTTTATCTTCTACATTATTTCACAGACAGAAATTTTCACAGTTTTTATCTTCTACATTATTTCACAGACAGAAATTTTCACAGTTTTTATGTTCTACACCATTTCACAGACAGAAATTTTCACATTTTTATCTTCTACATTATTTCACAGACAGAAAATTTCACAGTTTTTATCTTCTACACCATTTCACAGACAGAAATTGTCACAGTTTTTATCTTCTACATTATTTCACAGACAGAAATTTTCAGTTTTTATCTTCTACATTATTTCACAGACAGAAATTTTCAGTTTTTATCTTCTACATTATTTCACAGACAGAAATTTTCACAGTTTTTATCTTCTACATCATTTCACAGACAGAAATTTTCACAGTTTTTATCTTCTACATTATTTCACAGACAGAAATTTTCACAGTTTTTATCTTCTACATCATTTCACAGACAGAAATTTTCACAGTTTTTATCTTCTACATCATTTCACAGACAGAAATTTTCACAGTTTTTATCTTCTACATTATTTCACAGACAGAAATTTTCAGTTTTTATCTTCTACATTATTTCACAGACAGAAATTTTCACAGTTTTTATCTTCTACATTATTTCACAGACAGAAATTTTCACAGTTTTTATCTTCTACACCATTTCACAGACAGAAATTTTCACATTTTTATCTTCTACATTATTTCACAGACAGAAAATTTCACAGTTTTTATCTTCTACACCATTTCACAGACAGAAATTGTCACAGTTTTTATCTTCTACATCATTTCACAGACAGAAATTTTCACAGTTTTTATCTTCTACATTATTTCACAGACAGAAATTTTCAGTTTTTATCTTCTACATTATTTCACAGACAGAAATTTTCACAGTTTTTATCTTCTACATTATTTCACAGACAGAAATTTTCAGTTTTTATCTTCTACACCATTTCACAGACAGAAATTTTCACATTTTTATCTTCTATATTATTTCACAGACAGAAATTTTCAGTTTTTATCTTCTACATTATTTCACAGACAGAAATTTTCAGTTTTTATATTTTACACCATTTCACAGACAGAAATTGTCACAGTTTTTATCTTCTACATCATTTCACAGACAGAAATTTTCACAGTTTTTATCTTCTACATTATTTCACAGACAGAAATTTTCAGTTTTTATCTTCTACATTATTTCACAGACAGAAATTTTCAGTTTTTATCTTCTACACCATTTCACAGACAGAAATTTTCACATTTTTATCTTCTATATTATTTCACAGACAGAAATTTTCAGTTTTTATCTTCTACATTATTCACAGACAGAAATTTTCACAGTTTTTATCTTCTACACCATTTCACAGACAGAAATTGTCACAGTTTTTATCTTCTACATTATTCACAGACAGAAATTTTCACAGTTTTTATCTTCTACATCATTCACAGACAGAAATTTCACAGTTTATTTCTACATCATTTCACAGACAGAAATTTTCAGTTTTTTATCTTCTACATCATTTCACAGACAGAAATTTTCACAGTTTTATTCTTCTACATCATTTCACAGACAGAAATTTCACAGTTTTTATCTTCTACATCATTTCACAGACAGAAATTTTCACAGTTTTTATCTTCTACATTATTTCACAGACAGAAATTTTCAGTTTTTATCTTCTACATTATTCACAGACAGAAATTTTCAGTTTTTATCTTCTACATTATTTCACAGACAGAAATTTCACAGTTTTTATCTTCTACATCATTTCACAGACAGAAATTTTCACAGTTTTTATCTTCTACATTATTTCACAGACAGAAATTTTCACAGTTTTTATCTTCTACATCATTTCACAGACAGAAATTTTCACAGTTTTATCTTCTACATCATTTCACAGACAGAAATTTCACAGTTTTTATCTTCTACATCATTTCACAGACAGAAATTTTCACAGTTTTTATCTTCTACATCATTCACAGACAGAAATTTTCACAGTTTTTATCTTCTACATCATTTCACAGACAGAAATTTTCACAGTTTTTATCTTCTACATCATTTCACAGACAGAAATTTTCACAGTTTTTATCTTCTACATCATTTCACAGAAAGAAATTTTTACAGTTTTTATCTTCTACATCATTTCACAGACAGAAATTTTCACAGTTTTTATCTTCTACATCATTTCACAGACAGAAATTTTCACAGTTTTTATCTTCTACATCATTTCACAGACAGAAATTTTCACAGTTTTTATCTTCTACATTATTTCACAGACAGAAATTTTCAGTTTTTATCTTCTACATTATTTCACAGACAGAAATTTCACAGTTTTTATCTTCTACATCATTTCACAGACAGAAATTTTCACAGTTTTATCTTCTACATTATTTCACAGACAGAAATTTTCAGTTTTTATCTTCTACATCATTTCACAGACAGAAATTTTCACAGTTTTTATCTTCTACATCATTTCACAAACAGAAATTTTCACAGTTTTTATCTTCTACATTATTTCACAGACAGAAATTTTCAGTTTTTATCTTCTACATTATTTCACAGACAGAAATTTTCACCGTTTTTATCTTCTACATTATTTCACAGACAGAAATTTTCACAGTTTTTATCTTCTACACCATTTCACAGACAGAAATTTTCACATTTTTATCTTCTATATTATTTCACAGACAGAAATTTTCAGTTTTTATCTTCTACATTATTTCACAGACAGAAATTTTCACAGTTTTTATCTTCTACACCATTTCACAGACAGAAATTGTCACAGTTTTTATCTTCTACATCATTTCACAGACAGAAATTTTCAGTTTTTATCTTCTACATTATTCACAGACAGAAATTTTCACAGTTTTTATCTTCTACCACTTTCACAGACAGAAATTTTCACATTTTTATCTTCTATATTATTTCACAGACAGAAATTTTCAGTTTTATCTTCTACATATTTCACAGACAGAAATTTTCACAGTTTTTATCTTCTACACCATTTCACAGACAGAAATTGTCACAGTTTTTATCTTCTACATCATTTCACAGACAGAAATTTTCAGTTTTATCTTCTACATTATTTCACAGACAGAAATTTTCAGTTTTTATCTTCTACATTATTCACACAGAAATTTTCACAGTTTTTATCTTCTACATTATTTCACAGACAGAAATTTTCACAGTTTTTATCTTCTACACCATTTCACAGACAGAAATTTTCACATTTTTATCTTCTATATTATTTCACAGACAGAAATTTTCAGTTTTTATCTTCTACATTATTTCACAGACAGAAATTTTCACAGTTTTTATCTTCTACAACCATTTCACAGACAGAAATTGTCACAGTTTTTATCTTCTACACCATTTCACAGACAGAAATTGTCACAGTTTTTATCTTCTACATCATTTCACAGACAGAAATTTTCACAGTTTTTATCTTCTACATCATTTCACAGACAGAATTTTCAGTTTTTATCTTCTACATCATTTCACAGACAGAAATTTTCACAGTTTTTATCTTCTACATCATTTCACAGACAGAAATTTTCAGTTTTTATCTTCTACATTATTTCACAGACAGAAATTTTCAGTTTTTATCTTCTACATCATTTCACAGACAGAAATTTTCAGTTTTTATCTTCTACATCATTTCACAGACAGAAATTTTCACAGTTTTTTATCTTCTACATCATTTCACAGACAAATTTTCACAGTTTTTATCTTCTACATCATTTCACAGACAGAAATTTTCAGTTTTTATCTTCTACATCATTTCACAGAAAGAAATTTTCACACAGTTTTTATCTTCTACATCATTTCACAGACAGAAATTGTCACAGTTTTTATCTTCTACATTATTTCACAGACAGAAATTTTCACAGTTTTTATCTCTACATCATTCACAGACAGAAATTTTCACAGTTTTTATCTTCTACATCATTTCACAGAAAGAAATTTTCAGTTTTATCTTCTACATCATTTCACAGACAGAAATTTTCACAGTTTTTATCTTCTACATTATTTCACAGACAGAAATTTTCAGTTTTTATCTTCTACATCATTTCACAGACAGAAATTTTCACAGTTTTTATCTTCTACATCATTTCACAGACAGAAATTTTCACAGTTTTTATCTTCTACATTATTTCACAGACAGAAATTTTCAGTTTTTATCTTCTACATTATTTCACAGACAGAAATTTTCACAGTTTTTATCTTCTACATTATTTCACAGACAGAAATTTTCACAGTTTTATGTTCTACACCATTTCACAGACAGAAATTTTCACATTTTTATCTTCTACATTATTTCACAGACAGAAAATTTCACAGTTTTTTATCTTCTACACCATTTCACAGACAGAAATTGTCACAGTTTTTATCTTCTACATTATTTCACAGACAGAAATTTCAGTTTTTATCTTCTACATTATTTCACAGACAGAAATTTTCAGTTTTTATCTTCTACATTATTTCACAGACAGAAATTTTCACAGTTTTATCTTCTACATCATTTCACAGACAGAAATTTTCACAGTTTTTATCTTCTACATTATTTCACAGACAGAAATTTTCACAGTTTTTATCTTCTACATCATTTCACAGACAGAAATTTTCACAGTTTTTATCTTCTACATCATTTCACAGACAGAAATTTTCACAGTTTTTATCTTCTACATTATTTCACAGACAGAAATTTTCAGTTTTTATCTTCTACATTATTTCACAGACAGAAATTTTCACAGTTTTTATCTTCTACATTTTCACAGACAGAAATTTTCACAGTTTTATCTTCTACACCATTTCACAGACAGAAATTTTCACATTTTTATCTTCTACATTATTTCACAGACAGAAAATTTCACAGTTTTTATCTTCTAACCATTTCACAGACAGAAATTGTCACAGTTTTTATCTTCTACATCATTTCACAGACAGAAATTTTCACAGTTTTTATCTTCTACATTATTTCACAGACAGAAATTTTCAGTTTTTATCTTCTACATTATTTCACAGACAGAAATTTTCACAGTTTTTATCTTCTACATTATTTCACAGACAGAAATTTTCAGTTTTATTTCTACACCATTTCACAGACAGAAATTTTCACATTTTTATCTTCTATATTATTCACAGACAGAAATTTTCAGTTTTTATCTTCTACATTATTTCACAGACAGAAATTTTCAGTTTTATATTTTACACCATTTCACAGACAGAAATTGTCACAGTTTTTATCTTCTACATCATTTCACAGACAGAAATTTCACAGTTTTTATCTTCTACATTATTTCACAGACAGAAATTTTCAGTTTTTATCTTCTACATTATTTCACAGACAGAAATTTTCAGTTTTTATCTTCTACACCATTTCACAGACAGAAATTTTCACATTTTTATCTTCTATATTATTTCACAGACAGAAATTTTCAGTTTTTATCTTCTACATTATTTCACAGACAGAAATTTTCACAGTTTTTATCTTCTACACCATTTCACAGACAGAAATTGTCACAGTTTTTATCTTCTACATTATTTCACAGACAGAAATTTTCACAGTTTTTATCTTCTACATCATTTCACAGACAGAAATTTTCACAGTTTTTATCTTCTACATCATTTCACAGACAGAAATTTTCAGTTTTTATCTTCTACATCATTTCACAGACAGAAATTTTCACAGTTTTTATCTTCTACATCATTTCACAGACAGAAATTTTCACAGTTTTTATCTTCTACATCATTTCACAGACAGAAATTTTCACAGTTTTTATATTCTACATTATTTCACAGACAGAAATTTTCAGTTTTTATCTTCTACATTATTGCACAGACAGAAATTTTCAGTTTTTATCTTCTACATTATTTCACAGACAGAAATTTTCACAGTTTTTATCTTCTACATCATTTCACAGACAGAAATTTTCACAGTTTTTATCTTCTACATTATTTCACAGACAGAAATTTTCACAGTTTTTATCTTCTACATCATTTCACAGACAGAAATTTTCACAGTTTTTATCTTCTACATCATTTCACAGACAGAAATTTTCACAGTTTTATCTTCTACATCATTTCACAGACAGAAATTTTCACAGTTTTTATCTTCTACATCATTTCACAGACAGAAATTTTCACATTTTTTATCTTCTACATCATTTCACAGAAAGAAATTTTTACAGTTTTTATCTTCTACATCATTTCACAGACAGAAATTTTCACAGTTTTTATCTTCTACATCATTTCACAGACAGAAATTTTCACAGTTTTTATCTTCTACATCATTTCACAGACAGAAATTTTCACAGTTTTTATCTTCTACATTATTTCACAGACAGAAATTTTCAGTTTTTATCTTCTACATTATTTCACAGACAGAAATTTTCACAGTTTTTATCTTCTACATCATTTCACAGACAGAAATTTTCACAGTTTTTATCTTCTACATTATTTCACAGACAGAAATTTTCAGTTTTTATCTACATCATTTCACAGACAGAAATTTTCACAGTTTTTATCTTCTACATCATTTCACAAACAGAAATTTTCACAGTTTTTATCTTCTACATTATTTCACAGACAGAAATTTTCAGTTTTTATCTTCTACATTATTTCACAGACAGAAATTTTCACCGTTTTTATCTTCTACATTATTTCACAGACAGAAATTTTCACAGTTTTTATCTTCTACACCATTTCACAGACAGAAATTTTCACATTTTTATCTTCTATATTATTTCACAGACAGAAATTTTCAGTTTTATCTTCTACATTATTTCACAGACAGAAATTTTCACAGTTTTTATCTTCTACACCATTTCACAGACAGAAATTGTCACAGTTTTTATCTTCTACATCATTTCACAGACAGAAATTTTCAGTTTTTATCTTCTACATTATTTCACAGACAGAAATTTTCAGTTTTTATCTTCTACATTATTTCACACAGAAATTTTCACAGTTTTATCTTCTACATTATTTCACAGACAGAAATTTCACAGTTTTTATCTTCTACACCATTTCACAGACAGAAATTTTCACATTTTTATCTTCTATATTATTTCACAGACAGAAATTTTCAGTTTTTATCTTCTACATTATTTCACAGACAGAAATTTTCACAGTTTTTATCTTCTACACCATTTCACAGACAGAAATTGTCACAGTTTTTATCTTCTACACCATTTCACAGACAGAAATTGTCACAGTTTTTATCTTCTACATCATTTCACAGACAGAAATTTTCACAGTTTTTATCTTCTACATCATTTCACAGACAGAAATTTTCAGTTTTTATCTTCTACATCATTTCACAGACAGAAATTTTCACAGTTTTTATCTTCTACATCATTTCACAGACAGAAATTTTCAGTTTTTATCTTCTACATTATTTCACAGACAGAAATTTTCAGTTTTTATCTTCTACATCATTTCACAGACAGAAATTTTCAGTTTTTATCTTCTACATCATTTCACAGACAGAAATTTTCACAGTTTTTATCTTCTACATCATTTCACAGACAAATTTTCACAGTTTTTATCTTCTACATCATTTCACAGACAGAAATTTTCAGTTTTTATCTTCTACATCATTTCACAGAAAGAAATTTTCACAGTTTTTATCTTCTACATCATTTCACAGACAGAAATTTTCACAGTTTTTATCTTCTACATCATTTCACAGACAGAAATTTTCACAGTTTTTATCTTCTACATCATTTCACAGACAGAAATTTTCACAGTTTTTATCTTCTACATCATTTCACAGAAAGAAATTTTCAGTTTTTATCTTCTACATCATTTCACAGACAGAAATTTTCACAGTTTTTATACATTATTTCACAGACAGAAATTTTCAGTTTTTATCTTCTACATTATTTCACAGACAGAAATTTTCAGTTTTTATCTTCTACATTATTTCACAGACAGAAATTTTCACAGTTTTTATCTTCTACATCATTTCACAGACAGAAATTTTCACAGTTTTTATCTTCTACATTATTTCACAGACAGAAATTTTCAGTTTTTATCTTCTACATCATTTCACAGACAGAAATTTTCACAGTTTTTATCTTCTACATCATTTCACAGACAGAAATTTTCACAGTTTTTATCTTCTACATTATTTCACAGACAGAAATTTTCAGTTTTATCTTCTACATTATTTCACAGACAGAAATTTTCACAGTTTTTATCTTCTACATTATTTCACAGACAGAAATTTTCACAGTTTTTATGTTCTACACCATTTCACAGACAGAAATTTTCACATTTTATCTTCTACATTATTTCACAGACAGAAAATTTCACAGTTTTATCTTCTACACCATTTCACAGACAGAAATTGTCACAGTTTTTATCTTCTACATTATTTCACAGACAGAAATTTTCAGTTTTTATCTTCTACATTATTTCACAGACAGAAATTTTCAGTTTTTATCTTCTACATTATTTCACAGACAGAAATTTTCACAGTTTTTATCTTCTACATCATTTCACAGACAGAAATTTTCACAGTTTTTATCTTCTACATTATTTCACAGACAGAAATTTTCAGTTTTTATCTTCTACATCATTTCACAGACAGAAATTTTCACAGTTTTTATCTTCTACATCATTTCACAGACAGAAATTTTCACAGTTTTTATCTTCTACATTATTTCACAGACAGAAATTTTCAGTTTTTATCTTCTACATTATTTCACAGACAGAAATTTTCACAGTTTTTATCTTCTACATTATTTCACAGACAGAAATTTTCACAGTTTTTATCTTCTACACCATTTCACAGACAGAAATTTTCACATTTTTATCTTCTACATTATTTCACAGACAGAAAATTTCACAGTTTTTATCTTCTACACCATTTCACAGACAGAAATTGTCACAGTTTTTATCTTCTACATCATTTCACAGACAGAAATTTTCACAGTTTTTATCTTCTACATTATTTCACAGACAGAAATTTTCAGTTTTTATCTTCTACATTATTTCACAGACAGAAATTTTCACAGTTTTTATCTTCTACATTATTTCACAGACAGAAATTTTCAGTTTTTATCTTCTACACCATTTCACAGACAGAAATTTTCACATTTTTATCTTCTATATTATTTCACAGACAGAAATTTTCAGTTTTTATCTTCTACATTATTTCACAGACAGAAATTTTCAGTTTTTATATTTTACACCATTTCACAGACAGAAATTGTCACAGTTTTTATCTTCTACATCATTTCACAGACAGAAATTTTCACAGTTTTTATCTTCTACATTATTTCACAGACAGAAATTTTCAGTTTTTATCTTCTACATTATTTCACAGACAGAAATTTTCAGTTTTTATCTTCTACACCATTTCACAGACAGAAATTTTCACATTTTTATCTTCTATATTATTTCACAGACAGAAATTTTCAGTTTTATCTTCTACATTATTTCACAGACAGAAATTTTCACAGTTTTTATCTTCTACACCATTTCACAGACAGAAATTGTCACAGTTTTTATCTTCTACATTATTTCACAGACAGAAATTTTCACAGTTTTTATCTTCTACATCATTTCACAGACAGAAATTTTCACAGTTTTTATCTTCTACATCATTTCACAGACAGAAATTTTCAGTTTTTATCTTCTACATCATTTCACAGACAGAAATTTTCACAGTTTTTATCTTCTACATCATTTCACAGACAGAAATTTTCACAGTTTTTATCTTCTACATCATTTCACAGACAGAAATTTTCACAGTTTTTATCTTCTACATTATTTCACAGACAGAAATTTTCAGTTTTTATCTTCTACATTATTGCACAGACAGAAATTTTCAGTTTTTATCTTCTACATTATTTCACAGACAGAAATTTTCACAGTTTTTATCTTCTACATCATTTCACAGACAGAAATTTTCACAGTTTTTATCTTCTACATTATTTCACAGACAGAAATTTTCACAGTTTTTATCTTCTACATCATTTCACAGACAGAAATTTTCACAGTTTTTATCTCTACATCATTTCACAGACAGAAATTTTCACAGTTTTTATCTTCTACATTATTTCACAGACAGAAATTTTCAGTTTTTATCTTCTACATTATTTCACAGACAGAAATTTTCACAGTTTTTATCTTCTACATTATTTCACAGACAGAAATTTTCACAGTTTTTATCTTCTACACCATTTCACAGACAGAAATTTTCACATTTTTATCTTCTACATTATTTCACAGACAGAAAATTTCACAGTTTTTATCTTCTACACCATTTCACAGACAGAAATTGTCACAGTTTTTATCTTCTACATCATTTCACAGACAGAAATTTCACAGTTTTTATCTTCTACATTATTTCACAGACAGAAATTTTCAGTTTTTATCTTCTACATTATTTCACAGACAGAAATTTTCACAGTTTTTATCTTCTACATTATTTCACAGACAGAAATTTTCAGTTTTTATCTTCTACACCATTTCACAGACAGAAATTTCACATTTTTATCTTCTATATTATTTCACAGACAGAAATTTTCAGTTTTTATCTTCTACATTATTTCACAGACAGAAATTTTCAGTTTTTATATTTTACACCATTTCACAGACAGAAATTGTCACAGTTTTTATCTTCTACATCATTTCACAGACAGAAATTTTCACAGTTTTTATCTTCTACATTATTTCACAGACAGAAATTTTCAGTTTTTATCTCTACATTATTTCACAGACAGAAATTTTCAGTTTTTATCTTCTACACCATTTCACAGACAGAAATTTTCACATTTTTATCTTCTATATTATTTCACAGACAGAAATTTTCAGTTTTTATCTTCTACATTATTTCACAGACAGAAATTTTCACAGTTTTTATCTTCTACACCATTTCACAGACAGAAATTGTCACAGTTTTTATCTTCTACATTATTTCACAGACAGAAATTTTCACAGTTTTTATCTTCTACATCATTTCACAGACAGAAATTTCACAGTTTTTATCTTCTACATCATTTCACAGACAGAAATTTTCAGTTTTTATCTTCTACATCATTTCACAGACAGAAATTTTCACAGTTTTTATCTTCTACATCATTTCACAGACAGAAATTTTCACAGTTTTTATCTTCTACATCATTTCACAGACAGAAATTTTCACAGTTTTTATCTTCTACATTATTTCACAGACAGAAATTTTCAGTTTTTATCTTCTACATTATTGCACAGACAGAAATTTTCAGTTTTTATCTTCTACATTATTTCACAGACAGAAATTTTCACAGTTTTTATCTTCTACATCATTTCACAGACAGAAATTTTCACAGTTTTTATCTTCTACATTATTTCACAGACAGAAATTTTCACAGTTTTTATCTTCTACATCATTTCACAGACAGAAATTTTCACAGTTTTTATCTTCTACATCATTTCACAGACAGAAATTTTCACAGTTTTTATCTTCTACATCATTTCACAGACAGAAATTTTCACAGTTTTTATCTTCTACATCATTTCACAGACAGAAATTTTCACATTTTTTATCTTCTACATCATTTCACAGAAAGAAATTTTTACAGTTTTTATCTTCTACATCATTTCACAGACAGAAATTTTCACAGTTTTTATCTTCTACATCATTTCACAGACAGAAATTTTCACAGTTTTTATCTTCTACATCATTTCACAGACAGAAATTTTCACAGTTTTTATCTTCTACATTATTTCACAGACAGAAATTTTCAGTTTTTATCTTCTACATTATTTCACAGACAGAAATTTTCACAGTTTTTATCTTCTACACCATTTCACAGACAGAAATTGTCACAGTTTTTATCTTCTACATCATTTCACAGACAGAAATTTTCACAGTTTTTATCTTCTACATCATTTCACAGACAGAAATTTTCAGTTTTTATCTTCTACATCATTTCACAGACAGAAATTTTCACAGTTTTTATCTTCTACATCATTTCACAGACAGAAATTTTCAGTTTTTATCTTCTACATTATTTCACAGACAGAAATTTTCAGTTTTTATCTTCTACATCATTTCACAGACAGAAATTTTCAGTTTTTATCTTCTACATCATTTCACAGACAGAAATTTTCACAGTTTTTATCTTCTACATCATTTCACAGACAAATTTTCACAGTTTTTATCTTCTACATCATTTCACAGACAGAAATTTTCAGTTTTTATCTTCTACATCATTTCACAGAAAGAAATTTTCACAGTTTTTATCTTCTACATCATTTCACAGACAGAAATTTTCACAGTTTTTATCTTCTACATCATTTCACAGACAGAAATTTTCACAGTTTTTATCTTCTACATCATTTCACAGACAGAAATTTTCACAGTTTTTATCTTCTACATCATTTCACAGAAAGAAATTTTCAGTTTTTATCTTCTACATCATTTCACAGACAGAAATTTTCACAGTTTTTATACATTATTTCACAGACAGAAATTTTCAGTTTTTATCTTCTACATTATTTCACAGACAGAAATTTTCAGTTTTTATCTTCTACATTATTTCACAGACAGAAATTTTCACAGTTTTTATCTTCTACATCATTTCACAGACAGAAATTTTCACAGTTTTTATCTTCTACATTATTTCACAGACAGAAATTTTCAGTTTTTATCTTCTACATCATTTCACAGACAGAAATTTTCACAGTTTTTATCTTCTACATCATTTCACAGACAGAAATTTTCACAGTTTTTATCTTCTACATTATTTCACAGACAGAAATTTTCAGTTTTTATCTTCTACATTATTTCACAGACAGAAATTTTCACAGTTTTTATCTTCTACATTATTTCACAGACAGAAATTTTCACAGTTTTTATGTTCTACACCATTTCACAGACAGAAATTTTCACATTTTTATCTTCTACATTATTTCACAGACAGAAAATTTCACAGTTTTTATCTTCTACACCATTTCACAGACAGAAATTGTCACAGTTTTTATCTTCTACATTATTTCACAGACAGAAATTTTCAGTTTTTATCTTCTACATTATTTCACAGACAGAAATTTTCAGTTTTTATCTTCTACATTATTTCACAGACAGAAATTTTCACAGTTTTTATCTTCTACATCATTTCACAGACAGAAATTTTCACAGTTTTTATCTTCTACATTATTTCACAGACAGAAATTTTCACAGTTTTTATCTTCTACATCATTTCACAGACAGAAATTTTCACAGTTTTTATCTTCTACATCATTTCACAGACAGAAATTTTCACAGTTTTTATCTTCTTACATTATTTCACAGACAGAAATTTTCAGTTTTTATCTTCTACATTATTTCACAGACAGAAATTTTCACAGTTTTTATCTTCTACATTATTTCACGACAGAAATTTTTCACAGTTTTTATCTTCTACAACCATTTCACAGAACAGAAATTTTCACATTTTTTATCTTCTACATTATTTCACAGACAGAAATTTCACAGTTTTTATCTTCTAACCTTTTTTCACAGACAGAAAATTGTCACAGTTTTTATCTTCTACATCATTTCACAGACAGAAATTTCACAGTTTTTATCTTCTACATTTTCACAGACAGAATTTTCACAGTTTTTATCTTCTACATTTTTCACAGACAGAAATTTTCACAGTTTTTATCTTCTACATTATTTCACAGACAGAAATTTTCATTTTTATCTTCTACATTATTTCACAGACAGAAATTTTCACATTTTTTACTCTTCTATATTATTTCACAGACAGAAATTTTCAGTTTTTATCTTCTACATTATTTCACAGACAGAAATTTTCAGTTTTTATATTTTACACCATTTCACAGACAGAAATTGTCACAGTTTTTTATCTTCTACAATCATTTCACAGACAGAAATTTTCACAGTTTTTTATCTTCTACATTATTTCACAGACAGAAATTTTAGTTTTTATCTTCTACATTATTTCACAGACAGAAATTTTCAGTTTTTATCTTCTACAACCATTTCACAGACAGAAATTTTCACATTTTTATCTTCTATATTATTTCACAGACAGAAATTTTCAGTTTTTATCTTCTACATTATTTCACAGACAGAAATTTTCACAGTTTTTTATCTCTCATACACCATTTCATTCACAGACAGAAATTGTCACAGTTTTTATCTTCTACATTATTTCACAGACAGAAATTTTCACAGTTTTTATCTTCTACATCATTTCACAGACAGAAATTTTCACAGTTTTTATCTTCTACATCATTTCACAGACAGAAATTTTCAGTTTTTATCTTCTACATCATTTCACAGACAGAAATTTTCACAGTTTTTATCTTCTACATCATTTCACAGACAAAATTTTCACAGTTTTTTATCTTCTACATCATTTCACAGACAGAAATTTTCACAGTTTTTTATCTTCTACATTATTTCACAGACAGAAATTTTCAGTTTTTATCTTCTACATTATTGCACAGACAGAAATTTTCAGTTTTTATCTTCTACATTATTTCACAGACAGAAATTTTCACAGTTTTTATCTTCTACATCATTTCACAGACAGAAATTTTCACAGTTTTTATCTTCTACATTATTTCACAGACAGAAATTTTCACAGTTTTTATCTTCTACATCATTTCACAGACAGAAATTTTCACAGTTTTTATCTTCTACATCATTTCACAGACAGAAATTTTCACAGTTTTTATCTTCTACATTATTTCACAGACAAATTTTCAGTTTTTATCTTCTACATTATTTCACAGACAGAAATTTTCACAGTTTTTATCTTCTACATTATTTCACAGACAGAAATTTTCACAGTTTTTATCTTCTACACATTTCACAGACAGAAATTTTCACATTTTTATCTTCTACATTATTTCACAGACAGAAAATTTCACAGTTTTTATCTTCTACACCATTTCACAGACAGAAATTGTCACAGTTTTTATCTTCTACATCATTTCACAGACAGAAATTTTTCAGTTTTTATCTTCTACATTATTTCACAGACAGAAATTTTCATTTTTTTATCTTCTACATTATTTCACAGACAGAAATTTTCACAGTTTTTTATCTTCTACATTATTTCACAGACAGAAATTTTCACAGTTTTTATCTTCTACAACCATTTCACAGACAGAAATTTTCACATTTTTATCTTCTATATTATTTCACAGACAGAAATTTTCAGTTTTTATCTTCTACATTATTTCACAGACAGAAATTTTCAGTTTTTTATCTTCTACATCATTTCACAGACAGAAATTTTCACAGTTTTTATCTTCTACATTATTTCACAGACAGAAATTTTCACAGTTTTTATCTTCTACATTATTTCACAGACAGAAATTTTCAGTTTTTTATCTTCTACATTATTTCACAGACAGAAATTTTCAGTTTTTATCTACTACATTATTTCAGAGACAGAAATTTTCAGTTTTTATCTTCTACATCATTTCACAGACATAAATTTTTCACAGTTTTTTTTCTTCTACACCATTTCACAGACAGAAATTGTCACAGTTTTTATCTTCTACTCATTTCACACAGAAATTTTCACAGTTTTTATCTTCTACATTATTTCACAGACAGAAATTTTCAGTTTTTATCTTCTACACCAGCATCATTTCACAGACAAATTTTCACATTTTTATCTTCTATATTATTTCACAGACAGAAATTTTCAGTTTTTATCTTCTACATTATTTCACAGACAGAAATTTTCACAGTTTTTATATTTTACACCATTTCACAGACAGAAATTGTCACAGTTTTTATCTTCTACATCATTTCACAGACAGAAATTTTCACAGTTTTTTATCTTCTACATTATTTTCACAGACAGAAATTTTCAGTTTTTATCTTCTACATTATTTCACAGACAGAAATTTTCAGTTTTTATCTTCTACAACCATTTCACAGACAGAAATTTTCACATTTTTATCTTCTATATTATTTCACAGACAGAAATTTTCAGTTTTTATCTTCTACATTGCACAGACAGAAATTTTCAGTTTTTATCTTCTACATTATTTCACAGACAGAAATTTTCACAGTTTTTATCTTCTACATCATTTCACAGACAGAAATTTTCACAGTTTTTATCTTCTACATCATTTCACAGACAGAAATTTTCACAGTTTTTATCTTCTACATCATTTCACAGACAGAAATTTTCAGTTTTTATCTTCTACATCATTTCACAGACAGAAATTTTCACAGTTTTTATCTTCTACATCATTTCACAGACAGAAATTTTCACAGTTTTTATCTTCTACATCATTTCACAGACAGAAATTTTCACAGATTTTATCTTCTCATTATTTCACAGACAGAAATTTTCAGTTTTTATCTTCTACATTATTGCACAGACAGAAATTTTCAGTTTTTTATCTTCTACATTATTTCACAGACAGAAATTTTCACAGTTTTTATCTCTACATCATTTCACAGACAGAAATTTTCACAGTTTTTATCTTCTACATTATTTCACAGACAGAAATTTTCACAGTTTTTATCTTCTACATCATTTCACAGACAGAAATTTTCACAGTTTTTATCTTCTACATCATTTCACAGACAGAAATTTTCACAGTTTTTATCTTCTACATTATTTCACAGACAGAAATTTTCAGTTTTTTATCTTCTACATTATTTCACAGACAGAAATTTTCACAGTTTTTATCTTCTACATTATTTCACAGACAGAAATTTTCACAGTTTTTTATCTTCTACAACCATTTCACTGACAGAAATTTTCACATTTTTATCTTCTACATTATTTCACAGACAGAAAATTTCACAGTTTTTATCTTCTACAACACTTTCACAGACAGAAATTGTCACAGTTTTTATCTTCTACATCATTTCACAGACAGAAATTTTCAGTTTTTATCTTCTACATTATTTCACAGACAGAAATTTTCACAGTTTTTATCTTCTACATTATTTCACAGACAGAAATTTTCACAGTTTTTATCTTCTACACCATTTCACAGACAGAAATTTTCACATTTTTATCTTCTATATTATTTCACAGACAGAAATTTTCAGTTTTTATCTTCTACATTATTTCACAGACAGAAATTTTCAGTTTTTATCTTCTACATCATTTCACAGACAGAAATTTTCACAGTTTTTATCTTCTACATTATTTCACAGACAGAAATTTTCACAGTTTTTATCTTCTACATTATTTCACAGACAGAAATTTTCAGTTTTTATCTTCTACATTATTTCACAGACAGAAATTTTCAGTTTTTTATCTACTACATTATTTCACAGACAGAAATTTTCAGTTTTTATCTTCTACATCATTTCACAGACATAAATTTTCACAGTTTTTATCTTCTACATTATTTCACAGACAGAAATTTTCACAGTTTTTATCTTCTACATCATTTCACAGACAGAAATTTTCACAGTTTTTTATCTCTACATCATTTCCAGACAGAAATTTTCACAGTTTTTATCTTCTACATTATTTCACAGACAGAAATTTTCACAGTTTTTATCTTCTACATTATTTCACAGACAGAAATTTTCAGTTTTTATCTTCTACACCATTTCACAGACAGAAATTTTCACATTTTTATCTTCTATATTATTTCACAGACAGAAATTTTCAGTTTTTATCTTCTACATTATTTCACAGACAGAAATTTTCAGTTTTTATCTTCTACATCATTTCACAGACAGAAATTTTCACAGTTTTTATCTTCTACATTATTTCACAGACAGAAATTTTCACAGTTTTTATCTTCTACATTATTTCAAGACAGAAATTTTCAGTTTTTATCTTCTACATTATTTCACAGACAGAAATTTTCAGTTTTTATCTACTACATTATTTCAGAGACAGAAATTTTCAGTTTTTATCTTCTACATCATTTCACAGACATAAATTTTCACAGTTTTTATCTTCTACACCATTTCACAGACAGAAATTGTCACAGTTTTTATCTTCTACATCATTTCACCAGAAATTTTCACAGTTTTTTCTTCTACATTATTTCACAGACAGAAATTTTTCAGTTTTTATCTTCTACACCATTTCACAGACAGAAATTTTCACATTTTTCTTCTATATTATTTCACAGACAGAAATTTTCAGTTTTTTATCTTCTACATTATTTCACAGACAGAAATTTTCACAGTTTTTATATTTTACACCATTTCACAGACAGAAATTGTCACAGTTTTTATCTTCTACATCATTTCACAGACAGAAATTTTCACAGTTTTTATCTTCTATTATTTCACAGACAGAAATTTTCAGTTTTTATCTTCTACATTATTTCACAGACAGAAATTTTCAGTTTTTATCTTCTACACCATTTCACAGACAGAAATTTTCACATTTTTATCTTCTATATTATTTCACAGACAGAAATTTTCAGTTTTTATCTTCTACATTATTGCACAGACAGAAATTTTCAGTTTTTATCTTCTACATTATTTCACAGACAGAAATTTTCACAGTTTTTATCTTCTACATCATTTCACAGACAGAAATTTTCACAGTTTTTATCTTCTACATCATTTCACAGACAGAAATTTTCACAGTTTTTATCTTCTACATCATTTCACAGACAGAAATTTTCAGTTTTTATCTTCTACATCATTTCACAGACAGAAATTTTCACAGTTTTTATCTTCTACATCATTTCACAGACAGAAATTTTCACAGTTTTTATCTTCTACATCATTTCACAGACAGAAATTTTCACAGATTTTATCTTCTACATTATTTCACAGACAGAAATTTTCAGTTTTTATCTTCTACATTATTGCACAGACAGAAATTTTCAGTTTTTATCTTCTACATTATTTCACAGACAGAAATTTTCACAGTTTTTATCTTCTACATCATTTCACAGACAGAAATTTTCACAGTTTTTATCTTCTACATTATTTCACAGACAGAAATTTTCACAGTTTTTATCTTCTACATCATTTCACAGACAGAAATTTTCACAGTTTTTATCTTCTACATCATTTCACAGACAGAAATTTTCACAGTTTTATCTTCTACATTATTTCACAGACAGAAATTTTCAGTTTTTATCTTCTACATTATTTCACAGACAGAAATTTTCACAGTTTTTATCTTCTACATTATTTCACAGACAGAAATTTTCACAGTTTTTATCTTCTACACCATTTCACTGACAGAAATTTTCACATTTTTATCTTCTACATTATTTCACAGACAGAAAATTTCACAGTTTTTATCTTCTACACCATTTCACAGACAGAAATTGTCACAGTTTTTATCTTCTACATCATTTCACAGACAGAAATTTTCAGTTTTTATCTTCTACATTATTTCACAGACAGAAATTTTCACAGTTTTTATCTTCTACATTATTTCACAGACAGAAATTTTCACAGTTTTTATCTTCTACACCATTTCACAGACAGAAATTTTCACATTTTTATCTTCTATATTATTTCACAGACAGAAATTTTCAGTTTTTATCTTCTACATTATTTCACAGACAGAAATTTTCAGTTTTTATCTTCTACATCATTTCACAGACAGAAATTTTCACAGTTTTTATCTTCTACATTATTTCACAGACAGAAATTTTCACAGTTTTTATCTTCTACATTATTTCACAGACAGAAATTTTCAGTTTTTATCTTCTACATTATTTCACAGACAGAAATTTTCAGTTTTTATCTACTACATTATTTCACAGACAGAAATTTTCAGTTTTTATCTTCTACATCATTTCACAGACATAAATTTTCACAGTTTTTATCTTCTACATTATTTCACAGACAGAAATTTTCACAGTTTTTATCTTCTACATCATTTCACAGACAGAAATTTTCACAGTTTTTATCTTCTACATCATTTCACAGACAGAAATTTTCACAGTTTTTTATCTTCTACATTATTTCACAGACAGAAATTTTCAGTTTTTATCTTCTACATTATTTCACAGACAGAAATTTTCAGTTTTTATCTTCTACATTATTTCACAGACAGAAATTTTCACAGTTTTTATCTTCTACACCATTTCACAGACAGAAATTTTCACATTTTTATCTTCTATATTATTTCACAGACAGAAATTTTCAGTTTTTATCTTCTACATTATTTCACAGACAGAAATTTTCACAGTTTTTATCTTCTACACCATTTCACAGACAGAAATTGTCACAGTTTTTATCTTCTACATCATTTCACAGACAGAAATTTTCACAGTTTTTATCTTCTACATTATTTCACAGACAGAAATTTTCAGTTTTTATCTTCTACATTATTTCACAGACAGAAATTTTCACAGTTTTTATCTTCTACATTATTTCACAGACAGAAATTTTCACAGTTTTTATCTTCTACACCATTTCACAGACAGAAATTTTCACATTTTTATCTTCTATATTATTTCACAGACAGAAATTTTCAGTTTTTATCTTCTACACCATTTCACAGACAGAAATTGTCACAGTTTTTATCTTCTACATTATTTAACAGACAGAAATTTTTACAGTTTTTATCTTCTACATTATTTCACAGACAGAAATTTTCACATTTGTATCTTCTACACTATTTCACAGACAGAAATTTTCACAGTTTTTATCTTCTACACCATTTCACAGACAGAAATTTTCACATTTGTATCTTCTACACTATTTCACAGACAGAAATTTTCACAGTTTTTATCTTCTACATTATTTCACAGACAGAAATTTTCACAGTTTTTATCTTCTACACCATTTCACAGACAGAAATTTTCACATTTTTATCTTCTACACCATTTCACAGACAGAAATTTTCACATTTTTATCTTCCACATTATTTCACAGACAGACATTTTCACAGTTTTTATCTTCTACACCAATTCACAGACAGAAATTTTCACAGTTTCGATGGTAGGAGAAGTGTACCAAGGGAAATAAGCAATTTTTACAAGAATATATATCCATGGTACAAAAGTCATTTTGAAAAATCTTTTCATTCTCCCAAAATGTTTGTTCTTATACAGCTGATGTACAATCAATGGTGATGTTATACTTTTTATCATTATTGTGAGCACTTTATTTTCATTGACATTTTATTTTATTACCGGTAGGCTCTATTTTGTGTGTGTAGCTTTTTGAATGGGCACTGTATTTTTAAAGACACTTTCCTGTGGGTATTTTATTTTCATGGACACTTTATTTTCATAGACATTTTATTTCCATGGGCACTTTGTTTTCAACTGCATTTTTTTTTTAACTGTGGGCACTTTATT
This sequence comes from Anadara kagoshimensis, assembly GCA_021292105.1. Classification (NCBI taxonomy): domain Eukaryota; kingdom Metazoa; phylum Mollusca; class Bivalvia; order Arcoida; family Arcidae; genus Anadara; species Anadara kagoshimensis. The sequence continues at coordinate 37,468,792 of CM037868.1, forward strand.
TTCAGACATTTTTTTCATGGGCATTTTTGTGTGTGCCTTTTTTAATAGTTGTGCTATTTTCATGAACACTTTCTTTTGGGCTGCTCATCTATGAAGGTGCAAGGACTCACTGTTATACCATAAAATATAATAAGCATCAACATACCTCTGAACAGGTAGCTGCATCAAATCTTTGTCACTAAATAACCGTGTTAAAAATCCCTCGACGTCTGCTACAGTCTCTGGTCCTCCCATGTTCAACATTAATATTCCTGTTTTAGGCTTGCTATAATATAAACAAAAAGTGCATGAAGTTCACTTCTTCTTAATGACCAGGAAGGGGATTGGGTCCTGGGCTGTTTAGCACATTGATATTGGTGATGGCCATTTAACTGATAAAACCTAACATAGCTCATAAGGAATGGTCAATTATTGTTCTGAAAATCCTTTAAAAACTATGAAAAATTGCAAAATAATACCATTATAAAATTCTCTTCCCAATCATTGTTTTCTGTTTCTCCTATATCCATGGATACTACACCAGTAGCTCAGTTGGTAGAGTGCTTGCTCTGTATGTATGAGGTCGGTGGTTTGAATATACTGGCTGGATCTGACCAAGACTTGAAAATAGGTAGTGAATGATCTTTTGCCAAGCACTCAGCAGTTAGAAATAAAAGCCATGGGTCTTTTGAAGGCAACTTTAAAACTAGAACTGTCTCTTGGAAGCCAAATACCCCACGACCCCAACATCTAAAAGGGTTTAGTGGTTTTCCTGTGACCTTGACTTTGGTTCAAAATCATGACACACTTTTAGACAATGAAGATTATTCATATCAAGTATGACAGTCGTCCAAAGCAGTTATGAGATATGGCCCGGACACAGATGGGCAGACAGATAGACATGTAATTCCAACATACCCCTTCAAATTATTTTGTGGGTGGGGGTGCGTTGAGGGGTTTATAATGATGCCAAATGTCATGGTAGGCATGGCATGCTAGAGAATCCTCCCTGCACTTACCTGTCTGTACTTGAGTGTCGACATTGTGATGATGATAAGGCACATATATTCTTCTGAAGACTTTGTCTCATCCCAGGCACCATAACTGCAAATAACAAAATAAATGTCACCATGACTACAAGAGGTACAATGGACCTGATATGCTCATCTGATAAATAATGGCTAGTTGAAATGCTTTAAGAAAATATAAAATCTGAAACCCCATTCTGATTTTTTTTTTTTTTTTTTTTTTTTTTACAAATAGTCAAGATATAGGAATTTGAAGTTTTTTCATTAATACTATCATGACCTGATCCTTAAACCCTGGCTTTAGGTTAAAAGAAAGAGAGAAAAAAACAATGCCTAAAAACATCAAACATAAATGCTTGCATTTAAATATTTCCAAGAAAAACAGAAATAGTAGCAAATGGTTCCTAGTAATAGTGTTGTGCAGGATAACCTAATACCAATTTTAGTCTACCCCACCTAAGGACCATTCACAGGGTTCGTACAGACATTTGGACTCCAAAAGGACTTTTTAGGGTCTTTTTCAGGGTCTTATTTGCAAATTTAAGGCCTAATAAAAGGGACAATTTTAGCAAAGAAAAAAAATATATTCGTGCAAAGAAATATTGGTGGAAAGGCAATTAAATCAATAAAACAATTACTTATGTGTCCATAGTAATGACACTTGAAGTGGAGATTGAAGTTGGGCGTTCAATTGTGCCAGGTACCTTTAAATCGCCCATTTCAATGTAATTTATTACTTAATTTACTTATTTATATCAGTCTATTTGCAACCATTTAATATCCAAATACAGACACCCAACTGGCCAAATTCCAAGGGCTTTTTAGGGCCTTTAGGATAAATTCAAGGAGTTTTTAGGGTCAGACTTGTTTTTAGGGTCTTTTTAGGGCAAACCTCAAAACTTAAGGATTTTTCCAGGCCTGTACGAACCCTGATTCACATCAAATTTGATTCAAATTGGCCTAGTAATTTCAGTAAAATATTTTTAAAGAACTGACCAAATCATTAATTCATGAAAATCAGATCAATTGAAACTTTCTCAAAAAAACCCTTTATACATGTTAAACATCATTCTATCTACTTTCACAGGAAACTTCCACCTAGTCAGTCTAGGATCTTTCCAAATTTGCTTCCAACTGGCCTGATTTCCAAAGAAGATGTGTAAATTGGGTCAATAAACTTATTTTTAATGATGGTAGCAGATGCTAAATTTCCCACCATATATTTTCTAAATTTCAAATTTTAACAAAATTAGTTGAAACACCTATTATTTTTTTTTTATTTTTTATTTTTTTATTACTAATTATAGTAATGAATGTTATGTTTGATGTTGGTTGGGGTCATCCGATACAAACTTAAGTATACCCTAACTAGGGACCTTCCATGTCAAATTTGATTCCATTTTTTCTAATGGTTTTAAAGCCATTGAAAAAGAGTAGATTTACAAAGAATTTACTAAATATATCACACCAAAAATTTCTATGAAGAATCTGTTACATGTTAACTTCCCAGCTATCAACTTTATATTTCAAACTTAAACAAATTCAATTCAAAACGGAATCCACAATGACTACCTTTTTTATAGTAAAATGATGGCATCTTGGATGTTGGACAGGGTCACTGAATACAATATTTAAACTACCCCACCTTATTTGGTTTGAGTTTGTTCAGTGGTTTCAGACAAACTTCACCATGAAATAAGCTCAGCTGGCTTTAGGAGTTTTTTAAAGGCCAAGGCCAGGATGACCAACTACCATTCTGGATTGAACACTTAGGTATACACTGGTAGTGTTTGTGTCCTAGGAACATACAAGACTATTGTTATTTACAACAAGAAAAAGGGTTTTGAAGTTTTTGAGAACAAGAAAAAGGGTTTTAAAGTTTTCGAGAACAAGAAAAAGGGTTTTGAAGTTTTTGAGAACAAGAAAAAGGGTTTTGAAGTTTTTGAGAACAAGAAAAATGGTTTTGAAGTTTTTGAGAGGTTGATTTTTTAGGTAAAGTTAAGTGGTTTCTGAAGATTCTTCAGAATTATCAGGGAAAATTTCAAGTATTTTTGCATGGGAAATGTACCCAGACCCAGCAAAGCTTTCATTGAGTCTATGTTTCCATTTCTGGTAGCCATAATCACAACTGGGTACCAATTTTTGAGATATTATTTTTTTATTTTTCAAAAAGTAACCTACGTATTTCAACATATCCATGAAACATACCTCAAACAAGACAAAATTTACTATTTATCTTTTATTTGTGGAAGTCTACCATCACTAATATATTAGGAAGGAATAGAATATATGGTTTACCCTTAATCAAACAAACAACCAGAACATACTTAGATTTCATCCAATATTGTTAAATAAAGAAATTTTGCTACTAATAATTCTGAAATTGAAACCCTAGTTACGTATTGTTAAATAAAGAGAGAATTGTCTATGTATTTAGTATAGAATTATCAAACAAGAACAATCACACAAACAGGAAACCAGCTTAGAAATAAAACGCTGAATAATCAACACTAAATTACGGCATTTATACACTTGTTATCTACAGGAAGTCAGTGTTGAGACTACGATTAACAATTACCGTTACAATTATTGATCACCATGATTGCATTTACCTAAACCGGCTACTGGATGCAGGTACATACTTCTGTATGGGAAAATATGACTAAAATTTCATAATTTGACTGCTGAAATTTCAAATACAATGGTTATACACTGGCAAATTAAATACAGTTATCCTTGTCCACAAAATTTCAGATAAATAATATACCATCTTTACAATGAGAATCCTAAGTATTGGAAATATGGTTATACAATTTGCTTTAATATATTTCCAAATTTAAATTATCTCAGTCTAGTTTTTTTTTAAAACAAAATCCCTGGATCAATCAGAATTTGTATTGAGTCAATGTATGTCTTAAAGAACATATGTTATATATAAACTAAACTATATTAAAAGATGGCAGTCACTGACTGTGTGGCACTGTGGCTGTCTTAAACTGTATGGCACTGTTGCTGTGTAACACTGTGACTGTGTTACAATGTGTGGCTTTAGTGGTGTTACACTGTGGGGCACTGTGGCTGTGGTACACTGTCACTGACCGTGTTACACTGTGTGGCACTGGGACTGCAACACTGTGTGGCTTTGGTGGTGTTACACTGTGTGTCACTGTTGCTTTGTAACACTGTGACTGTGTTACAATATATGGCTTTGATGGTGTTACACTGTGTGACAATATGGCTGTGTTACACTGTGTGACACTGTGGCTGTGCTACAGTGTGTGACACTGTGGCTGTGTTAAACTTTGTGGCTAGAGCTGTGTGGCACTGTTGATTTGTAACACTGTGACTGTGTTACAATGTGAGCTTTGGTGGTGTTACACTGTGGCACTGTGGCTGTGTTACACTGTGATTATGTTACACTGTGACTATGTAACACTGTGGCTTTGGTTGTGTTACATTGTATGGCACTGTGGCTGTGTTACAATGTGTGGCTTTGATTGTGTGGCACTGTGGTTGTGTTAAACTGTGTGGCACTGGCTTTGTTACTGTGTGACTTTCGTTGTGTTACACTGTGTTGCTTTGGTCGTGTTGTACTGTGGTTGTGTTACACAGTGACTTGGTAGCACTGTGACTGTAGCTGCGTGGCACTGTTGCTGTGTTAATACTGTGGAGCTTTGGTTGTGTGGCACCGTGGCTTTAGTTGTGTAGCTGTGACTTTGTTACACTGTGTGGCTTTGTTTGAATGGCTGCAAGACTGTGTGGCTGCATAACTGTGACACTGACATTCTAATTCAGAGGTTGTGAGTTCAAACACCAGCAAATGCTTGATTTTAAAAAAAAATCTTTTTTATCCATTTAAAGGCCATCTCTATATATAAGTGTCACCTGGTTATAAAGACCAGTAACTATTTATTCATGTTATTTGAACCTGTATATAAAGGTCACCTGTCCATTAAAGCCAATTATAGACAGGTTTGACTGTATAGTTCATTTTCTTATTTTTCTAATTTACCTATCCTATTATGTAATTTTGCAGCCTTTAAAGAGGAAATAAATAAATGAATGATGAAATTGTAACATCAGTTAAAATCATAAAATGATGGAAATTACAAAACATGTCAAACACGTTTACAACCATGTGTACATTACTGTATTATACGGGGTATAACATCATTTATATAGACATGTGTAACCTGACTAACCAACCGTGACAAAACTACCCGTACTGGATATAGCTACTGGTTTGTCTGGTTTCAGATACAAATACCAAAATCTTTAATTTTAAGTCAGGCATATGATAAACAAGTTAAATATCATGAACTAATGAACTTTTTACGGACTGAACTGATCCAGTTAAAGATGTCAGTAATAAAACTTACATTGATAATATTATACCTCATCAGAATACAAAAATACTTATGTATGATCGCTCATGTAATTAGGAATTTTTTAAAGTGAATTTATAGTTTGATTAAAGCTTTTTATAAATGTGACCTATATATAAAAATTATAATATATAATTTCATCAGTCATTAATTTTATTCAATTAATGGTTTTAATCTGAAATGGCCATTCTAATAAAAAATATCATTGAAATTTATAATGTATATTTATTATAATAATAATAATAAAAATATCATTGACATTATTATTATTCTTTAATTTTTATTATTATCATGTTCAAGAAATGTTTAAAATTACTTTTATTTAAGATTAAAATATTACTATATGACTGCGGGTAATAAAAGGTCTCTAATGAAGGTAAATATTTAAATTGCTGACCATATCTTATCTATTAATGGGGCCATTCAAAGGGGGTCAGTTTCCCTGTTGCATAAGTTGCCATAACTTACAAACTTGTAACATCATGACATGTGGAATTTCGCAGCAAAGTTCCTTCAGATTAAGTACTGTTTAAACAAAATGTCATGTTCTCAGATATACAAATATATTTATGAATTCCTCTATAAAGCAGAAATATTTCATTATTTAACTTACATGATGTTACAAACTTCGCCATATGGTTAGTCATTTTTACACCCGGTATCCACAAGTATCACGAAAAGTCAATGTTTATATAAAACAAATAACAAAAGTACACCAGCCGTTATCTGATGATATAACAAACATGTTAAACCGAAACAATCTAAGGTAGATAACTGAAAAAGTCGACAACGCCATCTAACGGGGATTCCCTTTGTTATGTGACGTCATTTTGGCGATCACTGTGGACAAACATGAACGAAGAACGCATCATAAACTTGCATTTAGAAAATTTTACAGTACGCAATACTTTTGAATAATGAAATGCGATCTGGACTTGATGTGTTCATCCTGTGCTTAATGATTGCAGAGTTTTCAAGTAGGTATAACGTGCAAACACTGTTCAAAGGGAAACAACCCTTGCAGACTCCAGTATTTTTCAAATTTCAAAGAGTGATCACGTTAGCATAAAATAATCAAATCGAAAACATTTAGCTAGATGTTTCTTAGTCATTGTTATTTAAAAATGAACTAAAAAACTAAAAGCTTTACTTTTATTAAAAGGAAACCCGCGATATCGAGACCAAAACTTTTAAAAATAGGTTAAGTTCGGGATACAACATTAAAACCTTGTCCATATGCTATTTATCGACGATAAATCATTTTCGGAAATATGGGATTCGCCAATGTATCACGTAATACATATAATATTCCTACGGAACAATAATTTCCATTAGAGATGGAATCGCTTCAGTTCATGTGCTATCATAAAAATGGCGTGACTCCGGCCGTGAAATTTCGACGTCAACGTTTTTCAAAACGTTCCACAGAAACGTTAAGGGGTATTGATCACGTGGTACGCTGACGAATTCCATTTACGAGCAAACTAATGAGAAAATTGTCGTTAAAAGTATTGATATCAATATACTATAAAATATTTACTTGATAATCCTATTTTATGATTTTTCAGAAAGCTTGCTTGGAATTTCTGTATCAGTTGAGATTACACACGAAGAACATTATGTGTCAACAGGTGAGAAAAAACACAGGCGTCATCATGATCGTGTTCAATATGGATAGCTAGCGTATATTTGTACGGGACAATACAGTTTATACTTCATGAATTAATATTATAAAAGAAAATTAAACAATCCGAACTGTTCTTCACAATCCAGTGAAAATAACGTCCCTCAAGTCGCAAATAACATAATATTATATTTATAAAACACTGCGTGATCCTTAAGAAAGCTTGGTTTGCAGAGAATTTCCCAGCAAATACTCACCAAAAGTTTTAAGTAAATAATGAATGTGGTGAATTTATCTGGCTTTCAAGTTAAACTTTAAATTCTTGCTTTTTAAGTATACAAAAACGACGACGAAAATGCGGGAAATGTCACACGAATTTCACTGTTTCAATTCAACAGCAAAGAGATAGTTATTTTTGTGGTTTTAAAATATTTACACACATTTTCTATCGAGAAAAACACCATGTTCTTTCGTCGCTGTGCACCGATGCAGCTAAATTACGCTTGACGCCGGGGACTCTCTATCGCACCAGACGCCAATGGCGTTCTTTCAAGCTAGGCGCTGGTGACTTTATCACGCTAGGCGCTAGTGACGCTATTACTCTGAAGGTCGGTGCCTTTCTATCACGCTGTAGGTCGGTGGAAGTCGAAGACACTTTCTATGCCGCTGGGCGCACTGGTGACACTTTCTATCGCGCTGGGCGCAAATGACACTTTCTACCACGCTATGTGCTGGGGACACCTTCTATCACGCTGGGTGCTGGTGACACGTGACTTTATCACGCTTGACGGTTTTTTTTTTCTATCGCGCTTTACACCGATGACACTTTCTATAACGTTGGACGCTGGTGACACTTTTTGTCATGCTGGGCGCTGGCGACTGTAAGACGCCTGACGTTAGTTTTTCTATCACGGTGGACGCCGATGACACTTTCTGTCACGCTGGGCGCCGAGGACTTTCTATCGCACCAGACGCCTTTGACGTTCTGTCAAGCTAGGCGCTGGTGACTTTATCACGCTAGGCGCTAGTGACGCTATTACTCTGAAAGTCGGTGCCTTTCTATCACGCTGTAGGTCGGTGAGTTTATCATGCCTAATGTTGGTTATTTCCTATCACGGTGACAGTCGAAGATACTTTCTAATTTCTATGCCGCTGGGCGCCAATGACACTTTCTATCACGCTGCGCGCTGGTGACACTTTCTATCGTGCTGGGCGCCAATGACACTTTCTACCACGCTATGTGCTGGTGACACCTTCTATCACGCTGGGTGCTGGTGACACATGACTTTATCACGCCTGACAGTTGTTTTTTCTATCGCACTTTACACCGATGACACTTTCTATCACGCAGGGCGCTGGTAATTTCTATCACGCCTTGCGGTTGTTTTATTTCTATCGCGCTTTACACCGATGGCACCTTTTATCACGCAGGGGGCTGGTGACTTTATCGCGCCTGACGGTTGTTTCTTTTTATTGCGCTATACACCGATGACACTTTCTATCACGCAGGGGGATGATGACTTTATCGCGCCTGACGGTTGTTTCTTTTTATTGCGCTATACACCGATGACACTTTCTATCACGCAGGGGGATGGTGACTTTATCGCGCCTGACGGTTGTTTCTTTTTATTGCGCTATACACCGATGACACTTTCTATCACGCAGGGGGCTAATGACTTTATCACGCCTGACGGTTGTTTCTTTTTATCGCGTTATACACCGATGACACTTTCTATCACGCAGGGGGCTAATGACTTTATCACGCCTGACGGTTGTTTCTTTTTATCGCGTTATACACCGATGAAACTTTCTACCACGCAGGGGGATGGTGACTTTATCGCGCTTGACGTTGTGGCTTTACATGCTGGGCACTGATCAGTGGCGTAGCGTGAAAGGCATGAATGTGCAAGCCTGGTGCCAAAGGCACCAAACGCGCCGTAGTCGCGTCCTAACTAAGTTGTTACAGGTGGATGCTCCACCCACCTCCGGAAAATTTTGAAAAACTGGAGCAATTTAGTGCATTTTTTTGCATTCTAAATCAATATTTATATGGATAAAAGGGGTTAAAATTCGGTTTTTTTGTCACGGGTCTTTTGGACGTGAAATTAAAAGTGATGGCCGTCTCACAGTGGGTGTTGCAATGTTAAAGAATTGGGGAACTGAAGTTGTTTACTCTGAAGTCTGAAACTAAACCTAATGTTAAAGATCTTTGGACGTTCTAAATAGTGAAACTTTAGATGTGGTCTTTTAAATGATTTTAAGAATAATTTCCGATAAGCATATAGCTAGACCTCAATTATTTAAGATGTCGTATCCATTGGTCAAGAAGTCTTTAATTTGCATAAACCTTGGCATTTACTTATTTCAGGTCTGGAGGAGTTTGATGTGATACAGGTGTTTGATAAGAAGTTACAACAGGAGTTAGATAATGATGAAGAAATCTTAAAATTTGAAAAATTATATGAACAGACCAAACACAACTCAACACTAAATACACTTGAGGATAAGTGGAATAGAGATGGTTATTTATCTCATTATGACGGAGAGGTTCAAAGGTCACGTGATGAGGTCAAAACGTCACAAATATTAGATGATAAAATCACAAGTAAAGCCAATGTGACGTCACTGCTAGATCGATTGAATACGAGAACACAGTCATCACATGACGCAGTCGGAGATGGAGGTGATATGACGTCACATTCGTCACGTCACAACGATAGAGAGGCTCTAGCACTGCGGCTAGATAAAATGAATATGAAGTCACATTTATCACGTGATAGACACAGAATGAGTACGGGATCTAAGACGGGACACAGCAATTCAAGATCGGATATGTACCCGTTACCATCATATTTAATAGACAGAGTAGATATGTATCGGCAGTTGTTGAAACAAAAGTCACATATCAAAAAGAAACATAAGAATCTAAAAGTTTATCGAAAGTTATATCGAAAATTAGAGCGCAAGTATAATGTCTCGAGGTTTAATCCCAATTATAATGACTCGTATATAGACATGATTCTCAACACTAACGCCACCATATTGTCACGTCACAAACGGAAAGTGGATTTTGATATTAACAATATTAATAACGCAGATTGGAATCTGAATTATACAACTGGAAAAAAGAAGAACCCTTTTGATGATGACTCTTATCAGGTACGTCACCTTTCTGGTCATTAACAGTGTCCGGAAAAATAATCAATTTCAAATGACAAAAAGCATACATTTTCCCCAATTTTATTAGTAAAAATTCCCATATTGACTGCATAAAAATTGAAAAAAAAGGGGGGGGGGCTTAAATGGCGACAAATACCATATTTCGGCTAAGCTTGTATATCTTTATAACAGGTTTCCCTGCTATACCACGTGATACTATCTAAAGTTTGTGAGGAGCAATTATTTCAATTGGATATAGGATCATCAGTTCACGTTGTCCCGTAAAATGACGTTATTCCGTGAACGACTTTTAAAACATCTTTCACAAACTTTAAAGGTGTTGAATAAAAGGCTCAAAATACACAATGCTAGCGTTGTTGACGTCATGGATTGGTTGTTGACGGCGTCATGAATTGGTTGTTGACGTCATGGATTGGTTGTTGACGGCGTCATGAATTGGTTGTTGACGTCATAGATTGGTTGTTGACGGCGTCATGAATTGGTTGTTGACGTCATGGATTGGTTGTTGACGGCGTCATGAATTGGTTGTTGACGTCATGGATTGGTTGTTGACGGCGTCATGAATTGGTTGTTGACGTCATGGACTGGTTGTTGACGGCGTCATGAATTGGTTGTTGACGTCATGGATTGGTTGTTGACGGCGTCATGAATTGGTTGTTGACGTCATGGATTGGTTGTTGACGGCGTCATGAATTGGTTGTTGACGTCATGGATTGGTTGTTGACGGCGTCATGAATTGGTTGTTGACGTCATAGATTGGTTGTGGCGTTTGTGAAGTGTTGTATCTGTTATAACTGTCTTTCGTCTTTTATGGAACTCCTATGCCTTATTAATGTATTGGATGATAAAATTAAAAAATGGTATATGACAGAAAAACGACAGGTTACCAGAATGTCAACTTGTCAAGTGATTCTTGTAAAATACTGAAATTTGTAGTTGCACCCAATAAATCCTTACAACAAAAGAACATTGCTTATATTGCCATTCGTTCATAACCATTGTGCTTAACTGGTTTATAGAGTGCTTCCGAAGAGAATGAGAATCTCCACCATATCTATAGTAGCTACCTGTCTATGGGAAATGTCCACCACATCTGTAGTAGCTACCTGTCTATCACTTTAGATTGATTGATTGTGGTTTTACGTCCCTACCCCACGCATACGAAGGGCGTACTTTACCAAATGACCTACCATAACGATCTATGATAAGGTGTCCTTGTGAGGTCAAGGTTGTCTAGTTAAAGTTTCGCATTGGTGGTCATTTATACCCATAATGCATTTTTATTTTTACAGGTCATAACAGCAGACGACAAAATCAAAGCACAAGCTCAGAAAGCCAAGACGATCCTCTTGTACGTGGGGACTACAGTATTGTCTGTAGTAGGCTTCTCACTTTTAGCGTTTTGTTTCATCAAAGATCCACTAGCGTTCATTATTGCATTTGCCACAGGATGTCCATGTTTTCTTATTATTATACCGTGTATAACTTACAGAGTACGAAAATTCCAACAAAACTCAGAAAAACTTCTGAAGGAAAATGTGAATATGTACATGCCAGGAATTATTATACACGAAGATGGAACAGTAGAACATTACCAGACGACACCGGAGGAAGTGGAAGCCGTCATGGATATAATAGACGAACTCCAGGAATAAAAAAAAACCCGGACATTAATTAACGAACTTCAGAATTGATACCCAGATAATAAAATAATAAACAACTAGATACACGTCTTACAAGATTGTAAAAACCAAAAATAATTTTGATAGTGAAAATGAAAAGCTTCCCAATTCATAAGGCATTAAGTGCCATCAAATTGTCCACTTAATCCCGCACCGTTAGTATGAATGGGTTTACGTCGCATCAACAATATTTCGGCTATTCTCAACGAGGCCCTATTTATGAATTGCAAGGTCCAAGGATCAATCTAAGTTCATGTGGTGTATGGGTTTGTGCAAGCATTATTTTCCTGATCTGCTTTGTTCTAGTGTTAAGCCTGATAGTTAACTTGCGCTCAATGTCCAAGATAAACACAGACCACTTTGTCATGTTATACTAGTGGCAATACAACAACTAAAGGCCTTTAACAAGTAACAATCCTTAATGATTGCTGAAAGATTATGTTATTAACCTTCAAAACTCAAACTCCCAACGCTGTGGATTCGACCCTGGTCTACGTGCATTGCTTTTCTGATCAGCTTTGCACTAGTGCGGTGACCTTAAGCGTGATAGTAAACTTGCACGCATTGTCCAAGATAAACAAAAACAAACATACTAATCCATGTCCAAATCACAATATCCAGAAGCAAAGCAAAAACTTTAGAACTGACAAGTTAGGTTAGACACGTGAACTTCCAACAGTGAAGGAGAGGCCGAGTGTCCCGAAAGGGCAAGCACCTCCCGTCTAGCCAGCTACACCCGCCACGTGTGTAATCAAAGTTTTGTGAAAGGAACATGGAACCAGGGGACGTCAAATATATCCAGGGCAATCCTGGACACAGAGACATAAAACTTATCAACAACATTGTGATGACGGCCATACAGACCACTCTGTCATGCTATACTAAGTATAGGCATTCAACAAGTAACAATCCTTCAACGATTTGGATTCGACTCTAGTCTACGTGCCTGGTTGATATTCCTTATCTACAAATCTTTGTTGGTTGTCTCGGTACCATTTGTTTGCTACCATGTTGGCCGTGTACGATCACTCCAAATTACATTATTAGCTTGCTTTAGTGAAAGTTGATCAAAACCGCTTGGTTATAATTTCACCGGATGACACTGCTCGGATTTCTAGATACGCATCTTTATCGATGGATTATACAACAGTTGTCTCTCTTTCAACTAAGGTTGTTAATCTCAGTTGGTACTCTTGTAAGAGTGAGTGAGTAATGGTGTTTAACGTCCCAGTCAATAATATTTCACTTATATCGAGACGTAGCCAACTATAGGCGAAAGTGCGCTTATGGCATTATACAGCAGGGTTCTTTAGCGTGCCAAGCCCACCGTGACACGGGACCTCGTTTTATTTTAAGTTCCCATCCGAAAGAACCGTGACTTTCATTTCGTAATGCCGAGTGCTTGGCGAAAGAACAGTCACTACCCACTTTCAAGTCTTGGGTCAGACCCGGCCGGGGTTCGAACCCACGACCTCCCACTTACGGAGCGAGCACTCTACCAACTGAGCTACCGCAGTGGTTTACTCTTGTAAGAGACGCTTGTTACGAAAAGCTGTCGACAATTGCAATCAAGAGGCCCAAAAGGACCTGTAATGCTCAACTGGCAAAATATGACCCATATTTTGGGGCAATGAGAAATGCCTTGGAAAACCCATTACATATGTTAAATGACTAGGAATCTGCTTTCTATATTTAAAAGATGTCTTTGAAAAATATAAGGAAATGACCCATAGGAAAATTTTATGCATGTCAAAATTTACATTAATAAAATATTGGTTAAAGGTACTTCCTATCTATAGAATAATGTATGTTCTAAAGTGCCATGTCAAAAAAGATATCTCTGGTAACGGATAGGTATTTCTATATGTGCATGAAAACGGTGATTCAAAGCAAAAATGGTTATTTCCATATATTTGACTGTATATATATTGCAATTTCATACTGATGGCAGGCCTGCCCGTGAACAAAACCGACATTAAAATGTAGGCATTTAATTTAGTTTTCACTGACATAAAGATTATCCACGGGCATGCCTGCCGTCATAGTGAAAAATTGAAAAACGCTTAAAAATAAAACCATTATATCCTTGTCCGTCACTCATATATAATAGCGTATACGTTATAATACTTTTTTCGTCAAAAGTTAATGTCTAAGCAAGTTGTATAAGCATCGATATTAATATATACATGTATATAACAAGACAAAGCAAAGTGAAAGTCTCGTATAAACATGCCGTCTCAACAACGTGCTTGTTGTATACTGGTATATGTAACAAAAGTGGCTGTAGGTTTGTTTGTAAAATGGAACGAGTTGAAAATGCTGCTAGGGCATCGGTTAATCACAAAAATAATTTTCTTTCGATTTAAAGTACATTAATTCATTGTACAGTCACTTTTTACTACGGATTTAAACTGAATCATTATCACCGATTAAGTGACAGAAAACACTATTTTATATAACAGTGGCCTCATACAGGCAACATCTTAAAGCCATACCATATATATTCCTGTGGGTGACTAAGTTTCAAAGTCTGGAAAAATGGGGAAAATCTTGAAATATTTCCATAAAGTCAGGTGCACATCTTCAATATATATAAAACATTCTGTGAAGTTTAAAGGTTTTTGGTTGAAAACTGTAGATGGAGTTGAGTTCACAAAGTTGGTACCCTATTTTCCCCGCCCGCCATTCACCATACTATAAACCGGATTTGCACTCCGTGCAACCCGACCAAAAATCGGTAGAAAATTGAATCCACAATGGCCATTTTGGTGATTTTGCATTTATAGTAACAGCGGCCATCTTGGATTTTCCACAGGGCCGCCTTGTATAAATTTTGATCTACCCCACTTAGGGACCCTTACACATCAAATTTGGCTATAGCTTGTTGAGCTAAAAAAATCTTGGTGACCAAAACACTCTTATTTCAAAACAAGAGGCCGAATAGGCCTGCGCCGCTTACCTGGGCCATAAACAGCACAAGAAATACTACATTTCAGGGGCAATAACTCTCTTTGGATATTTAGATATTTATGAAACTTGCTTCTTAGTTAAATATTGTCATGTCAATCAATTATGCAATTTTTACTATTTATCTTTCTCTAATAATTTTCGGGAAAAATAATCAAAAACTATAAAAAGAAATTGACCTTTAAAAGGGCAATAACTCCAAAATCATTTGTCAGAATTTTTTGAAATCTGATATGTACCTAGAATTTGTCATGCTGATTATTTTTGTATCAATACTTTTTATCTATCGCTAACATTTTTAATGAAAATAATAAATAACAACAAAAATCACAAAAAGTATGACATTTCAGCGACAACATGGATGATCATATTTTTTGTGAAACTTGCTTGTCATGACTGATGTTGATCATTTTTGCAATTTATACTCTTTATCTCTAATAATTCTCAAGAAAAAAATAAACAAGAGGCCCATTGGGCCTGATACGCTCACCTGTTAAATAATGGCTAGCTGATAGATTTCAAGAAAACATAATTACTGAAAACTCAATGTCAAAATCTTTCATAATAGTAACGATTTGAGGCTAAAGTAGTGAAAACAAAAGTAAAAAAAAAACTAGGCCATTTTGGGATTTTTTGGTTTCTGTGACCTTGACCCTTGTATGTATGACCTTTATTAAAATGTTTGTGAGGCCAATACCTAATCTTCTAATATACATGCCTATAAAAAGTTTATAGTTTTTGAGATAATTAATCATTTCCCAGTAGCCTTGACCTTTGAACCCATGACCTTATTCTATACATCAAAATGATCGTTGTATCAATACCTACAACATTCTAATTTACATGCCTAATACGTAAAGGTAACAGTGAACCCATGACCTTCATCTATATATCAAAATGATTGTTACATCAATTATAACAATATTCTAATATACACGTCTATACAAAAAGTTGATAGTTTTCGAGATAATTAACCATTTCTGTATTGTTTTGCCTCTGTGACCTTGACCTTTGAACACATGGCCTTTTTCTATACATCAAAATGATCGTTGTATCTGCAACATTTTAATACACATGCCTTTACAAAAATTTTGTAGTTTTCCAGATAATGATTTAATCAGAGGTAAAAAAAAAATTAGGTCTTGAAAAGACCCGGCCTTTGGTGGGTTAACTGACAATTTTTTCTCACACTAGACTCCATGACTGGGATTCGAAACGACGATACGATCCGTGAACATAAGCCATTCTGCCACCGAAACCCACAGTTGATCAAAGCTATTCAGATTCACAGTCCTAGCGCTTAAGGGTCGTTATACTAGGGTTGTTGTTACATTGCCTTGTGTATTTGGTTACATTCTGGTTCGTGTAGTGCTTCAAAATTAAAACAAGTAATTATCATCACTACTATTATATCACCATGGTCATGGTCATTGTTCTGAGCAAATGAACCTTCATACGTAACAGAACAAATTATATCGCTTGAAGGCGCTCATGGTTAAAATGTGCTTATCAAAGTTGTTCTTAAAATCTGAAAGACGAATTTGTTTTTAGTTTTGAGGACATCCAGGAATTCCATTATATTCCAAAAGTTTTTTTTTTTTACAGAAATCGGGGCTCTCGCTTGGTTGTTTTTAGGGTCTGCCACATTCACAATTCAAAATGTTATGGGATTGTCTTTTACAAACACTTCCAACTTTTCACTATTTTGGAAATTTCAGTTTTAAAACCAGTGTATTAGGAGTTTGCCATATTGTCCATTATGTTGCTTACTTTTCACAATTGCAAGGGCCCCAGCCCTACACACACACACACACACACACACACAGAGAGAGAGAGAGAGAGAGAGAGAGAGAGAGAGAGAGAGAGATTTGTGGAAAGGTTCAAAATGACTCCACTACCGTCATTTTAGGCTTTTTTCAGTTGAAGTTGAGGATACAAACAGAAGTATTTCCTTAGAATCCACGGTGTTATTTTGAAATAAATATGCCCGTTTACCGAAAGCTCCATTAAATATTTCTGAAATTCCTTAATTAAAGCAAAATAAAAGAATGGTTAATGAATTATCATTGAAGTACGGCGGGGACCTGAGACGCATTGTAGTACTTGTATCTACATTGTGTAATGTAACCATACTGGTACCAGCATTAATATATGTCAAAGGACTCTCTATAATATATATATGTAGAATTTTATAACATTTGATTATCTTGATATCCGATTCCCCCGACATCTCTGTACAAATAGCTTCTATATTTCCTGAACGACTAACGACTCAGGTATAACGGTGTGTTCAGGTATGTTCCGAGTCTGAACTCGTCACGCCAGAATTACAGCAGTTAGAGTATCCGTTACCTGTCCAGGTAAGATATTTTCTTACATTTTTACATTTCTCATTTTATCTGTAGCTGACGTATAATAATTTACCAAGATTAAAGGCTAGCATCGACATTGTGATTTAAATTCCGATAGACAACGGTAGACGGCAAGATCAATCAATGACTCTGCTTATGACAGGTTTCCGTACACATTCTGCAACAGAAAACTCTACCGTTCATTGGACAGTAAAGCCGTCCTCTCATTTGCTATCAGATGCAATGTGGTGCTTAGTCAACCAATAATTTAACGTACTTTTAGAGAGCGCTGTTACACAGGCAATCGCGTGCTTTTTCGGCTATTTTCAGTGAGTCAAAAGTCGTGTGCCTGATTTATCGTGATTTTTATCATATGTAGGCATATTGAACCCTATGGACATTTTTGTGGCCCGAATGACATACCATAAGAGCTCCATAAGTTAAGGTGTTTAGTTGAGTAATGGTGTTAAACGTCCCAGCCAAGAATATTTCACTTGTATGGCGTCGCCAGCTAGTGACGAAGGTGCAGAAATTTTGCATGTTCGTTGCGCTGAAGGCATTTTACACCAGGGTTCTTTAGCGCGCCAAGCCCACTTTGACACGGGATTTCGTTTATTTTAAGTTCCCATCCGAAAGAACCGTGACTTTCATTTCGTAATTACGAGTGCTTGGTGCAAGAACAGTCACTTGGGCCAGACCCGGCCGGAGATCGAACCAACAACTCCCCACTTACGGAGCGAGCACTCTTCTAATTGAGCCACCGCAGTGGTACCATAAAAGGAGTAGGTATGATAAAGTATCATTCATACAAAAAAGGATCAGATTTTTTGTTGGAATAATTCCTGGTCATAATTACAATTAATGACATTCATCTATGGTGTATATCCGAATAATAATTGTGTCAACGCTATAATATTCTAATATGCATGCCTATACAAAATATTTAGTTTTCAGATAATTACTATTTCAGTATTCTTTCGCACCTGATACCGTGACCTTGGAACCCATGACCTTCATATATTATATATTTATATGGTTAATTATTATATAAATATATATCGTTACCTAGATACAAAAAATATAGTTTCCAGATACATCTGTAACCTTGACCTTTAAGGCCATGACCTCCATCTACATATCAAAATGATTGATGTATCAATACCTACAATATTCTTATGCCTATAGAAAAAGTTTATAGTTTTTTTTAGATAATTAACCATTTCAGTTAACACCTGCGACCTTGACCTTTGAACCCATGACCTTCATCTGTGGCAAAATGATCGTTACGCAAATACCAACAATATTCAAATATACATGCCTATACAAAAAATTAATTATTGGAATTTTTGATAGTCGTGGTAACGCTACGAACATATCTAAAATTGCACCGGACCGACGATACTTCCGACCAAGTTTTGAATTTATTGAAATCTGTTTATTAGTTACAGAGGAGAAGACAAAAATAATTGTTAACGGCGCACATACAAATGCACACACAAACACACTTGGTCAGGTGAGCTAAAATTAGAGTTAAATTTTAACAAGAGCCCCAATAGGGCCTGTATCGCTCACCTGATGCACATTAGCCAAAATCAGAGCAATCTTTTATAGCAATTTCCACTGTGACCTTTAATAAAGGTCAAAGTCAAACCTACTGCTCAACGCACTGATGCTATGTATGAAGTTAAATGACTATACGCATTTAGGTTCCAACAAGAAGTCATATATAGCAGGGTTTTTTTTGCAAATAACATCACTGTGACCTTGAACTAAGGTAAAGGTCAAATACATATGCAAACTTAGTAGAACTTTTATGCTGATAATACATATATGAAAAGTCTTTATGAGCGTTTTAACATACAAAGCCACTATGACCATGAACAGGAGATTTGTCACTGTGACCTGGACCAAAGGTCGTCATGATCAATTTCCGAAAGGAAACTTCAGCAAAATATTCCATTTTAGTAACTGAGGTCATTTTTCATTGTGACTTTCAACAAAGGTAAGGCGAAATCTTTTTGCAAATTTTCTTTGCACAACTCAAAAATGCTGATTATATATGAAGTTTGATGGCTTGTTCCCACTACGGGGACTTTGTACAACGAAGTAGGCTGCTTGCAAAAAAATTGTTGACTCAGGGATATTGCAAGCCTAGGCTTATCAAGGCCCTCAAAAAGTTTTATGGCCGTCATCACAGTATTGTTGATAAGTTTGATGTCTCTGTGTCCAGGATTGCCTTGGATATATTTGACATCATATAGTTCCATGTTCCTTTCACACAATTTTGATTACACACGTGGCGGGTGTAGCTAGCTAAACAGGAGGTGCTTACCCTTCCGGAGCACCCGACCTCACTTCCCTGGTGGAAGTTCACGTGTCTAACCTAACTTGTCAGTTCCAAAGTTTTTACTTTGCTTCTGGATTGTGATTCGGAAATGGATTAGTATGTTTGTTTTTGATGGCAATATGCCTTTTGGCTCCCTAGAAGAAGTTATGTATAGTCTGTCTCTACAACCTTTAATTAAAGTCACTGTCAAATCGATTCACAAACTTTGTAGAACTCAACATGCTGATTCTTTATATGAAGTTTGACAATTATACGCCTTTTGGTTCTTGACAAAAAGTCATTTTAGCGGCTTTTATGTATAAGGTAACTATAAACAGGAACAGAACAAGGAGCAAAGAAAATCTATTCGCAACTTAACTCAACATGACTAGTTTCATTTTGGGTCATGACAAACATTCAGTTTTAGCATTTTTTGCACAAAAAGGTCACTGCGACCTTTAATGCAGGTCAAAATCAAATATATTTGCAAACTTTGTATAACTCAAGACAGTGGTTTTCTATGACGTTTGATGCCTTTTGGTTCATAAGAAGTCATATTTAGCGGTTTTACATAAAAGGTCACGGTGACCATGAATGAATATCAAGGTCAAATCTATTTGCAAACTTTGTTGAACCCAATACTCTTATTCTATACCTATAGGCCTTTTGCTTCATGAAAAGAAGTAATCTTTTGGCGCTTTTACATAAAGTTACTATGACCTTGAACTAAGGTCAAGGTCAAATCTATTCGCAAACTTTGCTGATTATGTATGTTCAGTTTGGGGATTCTAGCTCTTTCTCTTAGAAGAAGAATTTACACCTATGGTCATATTTTGAAATATTGTGACCTTGAACGAAGATCAATGTTAACGATTTTCGCAAACTTTAAATGGCAGATCCCGTGGATAATTCCACCCAAGTTTCATCAAAATCTATAAAGCGGTTTAGGAGAAGTTGTTTAAGTGAATTTTAAGCATGCACGCACCCACATACACACGTCGCATCATACCATACGCTCACGCTGGCTTTAGCCTAGTGAGCTAAAAACTGTGCAAATGGCATCAGTTAATCATGCAATAGCTAATCCCCACTCATGATTTAAATGTGAGAAGAGTTAGATCACGTGGGTGATGTGAATGAGAGTGGGCGGGGTTAAACCCTGTGGAATTGCAGGAAATGCAGTCATACCATTTCCAAACCATTTAACCATAAAATTACTATCGGTAAATAGATCTAACCATCATATCAATAAATTATAAATAAATAAACAAACGGCGGCCAGGATATACAACACCCTCAGAGCGCGCCTGTCAATGACAGAACTGATCATCGGTCGATATCGTTTTGTTCGAACGCTTAGCTCGGCTATTAATGAAAAGGAATATTTATAAACACAAATCTCAAATGGACAAATAAACATAGATCAGAATCGCTGATTGTCCATAAGCCAACACGACGAACTTTAACGATTCGATTTAGGTAATCGCTCGAATGCATAGACGGGTTCATTATGGTGTTTTGTGTGCTCTGGGGCCCTGTCACATATAATGGCTGACATTAGGAATTCGCAGCTTACTCCTGTTTATTAAATACAGATATTGAGGAATGTTCGTTAAAACAATTATATAGAGCATCATTTAATATCAACAGAACAGAAGCTATTACTTGGTTAAGACAACGCCATTTTGCAAACTGAATCCAATATTTTTATATAACGTTCTTGGAGCATATCTGATTTGGCCTTGTAAATTTCTTATTTCTGTTTGAAGACTTACAACAACAATCTCTGTAGTAATTACTCTCAGTAAATCGGTACTACTCGCATCTTCCGACTTGTTGCAGTATTAGACAAAACTCAATAGATGTGAATATTTTCGACATCGTTCTCTCTCTCTCATCCTAACTCTCTCTACATCTATATATGTATATCTATCTGGTCTTCACTAATGATCAATTAATGTTTATGATCAGCAGAATGTTTTACAGTCGTAATTGCAATGTTAATAACAACAAGCATCTCAAACAATTACTCTTATCGATCTGCCTGATAGTTCCTAGCAGAATAAGCGGAAGTCAGGGATTGATTAGTTACACTGTTGAATGCTGGGAAGAATAGTAGTGTTATCTGTGTAAATAAGTCTGGTTCCCTGTCCGCTCGTCTTTAGTTTATTTGAGATCAGGGGGACGGACGTATAAGTTGTTTTATATATATATACGTGTTGTCGTCGTGTTTTTTTGTGTTATTGCTAGTTTTAGACTTTTTTCTCTCTCCTATATTAGTAGTAATTAGTGTTGTTGTAGTACTATGCTCACCAATCTAACCAATGGTATACTCCCCGAACATGTCACACAGATAAACGGACATATGAACACACACCATTCAGTATCTTCAATAGCAATGAAGGATCATGACGCAGTCAAATTGTTTGTAGGACAAATACCAAGAAATTTAGACGAGAAAGACCTTAGACCAATTTTTGAAGAATTTGGACAAATTTACGAATTAACTGTTCTTAAAGATAGATTTACTGGCATGCACAAAGGTAGGGAAAAGTATTATTATTATTATATTTATTATTATTAAGGTACGGTAGAATTCTTCCTCTTCTGTTTTTCTTTTTCTTTTCATTATTATTTTTAGCATTATCATTATTAGATAAGTTGCACAGATTTATTGCGCGTTGACTAAATAGGTAGAGGAGCGACTTTTAAATTTATTGGCTTAAATCTCGGCCAAAAAAACCCGAGGAGAAATCTAAACCAATTTTTAACATTTTTTATTTTAATTTCTTAGTTGTTTTTTTTTTAATTTTAATTAGTTTAATCCCTGCACAATATTTGATTTTAATAAAACACGAAATATACCAATAACGGCAAATAGATAAACAAATAAGATACATTTGCATATTTTTGCTAATTGGCATCTGAAAATCGTCGCTGGATATTTGATTTTGTATATAGCTGTATAATGTGAACAGTATAATCATCTAACAAATAAAATGGAAAAATGTTTATTGAACAAACGGGGGCGTGAAAATGGAGAGAGAGAGAGAGAGAGAGAGAGAGAGAGAGAGAGAGAGAGTATTATAATATCATTAGCATTGCCATAAACAAACAGGAATTTACCTCAGTTTTGTTAGAGTCATCGATGTTCCCGTCATCCACAAATAGGCCCACTGTAATATTGTGCCATGTTGTATTTTTTTTTAAATTTTCTGAAATATTTATTTAAAAATATTCCTTGACAAAAAGAATACTTTACAAAACAATTTGATTGATAATGGTGGTAATTTTTGAAGTATGCGAACCGTTTGTGCACAACAACCCGAATTGTGTGTCAACTGAAGTTTTGTTAGGTTTATTCGCAAAACCCAACTCGTCTAAAACTGATCTTTTACTCAACGCAAAGCAAAATTTTGTGCTTAAAACGAACACTTGGTATACTCTCCTTCTGAACTGAATTAAAATTACATGATTAAAATTAAAAATTTAGATTTTAATTTTCGCTTTATAAATGGGTGGGTAATGTAGGTGGTGGAGATTTAAACTGATAGTGGCTCATTTAATTTTAATTTTCGCTTTATATGGGTGGGTAATGTAGGTGGTGGAGATTTAAACTGATAGTGGCTCATTTAATTTTAATTTTCGCTTTATATGGGTGGGTAATGTAGGTGGTGGAGATTTAAACTGATAGTGGCCCATTTAATTTTACGCATAACAAACCATAACACACTGGGACACATACTAGTGTCAGAAAGTTGTATTGCTGGAGATATGTTTTTTTATTTTTTTATTTGTGTGCTCCAGATTCCTCTACCGTTCCAAACTGCATCGACGTCAATGAAAAAATGGAGTCTTGAAGTCGTGTGGGGGAGTATATCTCGTCTTAAAGAGAAAATCTAATCTTGGGGAGTTAATCTCGTCTTTGAAAGGAAGTCTCGTCCAGAAAAGTAAATCACCAATACAATCATTTAATTTCATTTCCTAAGAAGTCTTTTTGTGGCTCCTAAATCTTAAGTTCTATGTAAAAATATAAACCAAATTGTAGAAATATTCAAAAAAGGTTTTATTCTTCATTTTTATGAGTGAGGTAATGGTGTTCTAGACAACTGGCAAGTTCTGGTGGTGTTTTACGTTCTAGACAACTGACAAGTTCTGTTGGTGTTTTACGTTCTAGACAACTGGCAAGTTCTGGTGGTGTTTTACGTTCTAGACAACTGACAAGTTCTGGTGGTGTTTTACGTTCTAGACAACTGGCAAGTTCTGGTGGTGTTTTACGTTCTAGACAACTGACAAGTTCTGGTGGTGTTTTACGTTCTAGACAACTGACAAGTTCTGGTGGTGTTTTAAGAAACATTTGAGATAACCATGGACCTTCGACGTACTTAACTCCACACATTTGGATATGCTCGAGTTGGTTTAGATAAGAACCTTGGCAGAAAAATACCGTTTATCCGTAAGTGTGCGCTTTAAAACACTTGGTCACGGAGGCAAATTCTGAGATGCTTTAAGAAATATTTGGAGAAAACCAGCGACCTTAGGTAACTGGCATACACTTGGATATCCCACGGTGGACTCGAACCTTGGCAGAGAAATACTGCTTGATCCGTAAATGTACGCTTCACTCGGCCACCGAAGTCTCATTTTTAGACTTTTTCAGACAAAATAGATTTTTTTGTGGAGGATATATATATGTAACTGTCTCCTCCATATTTCTTCTTGGCCACCGATTCATTTTTTTTAGTTTTTCAGAGAAAATTCAATATTTTTGTGGCCTCTCTCCCCCCCATATTTCTACTTTGTCACCGATGCCTAATTTTTTAGACTTTTTTCCAGAAAAAATTCAATATTTTTGTGGCCTCTCTCCCCTCCATATTTCTACTTGGTCACTGATGCCTAATTTTTTAGACTTTTTTCCAGAAAAAGTTCAATATTTTTGTGGCCTCTCTCCCCTCCATATTTCTACTTGGTCACCGATGCCTAATTTTTTAGACTTTTTTTCCAGAAAAAGTTCAATATTTTTGTGGCCTCTCTCCCCTCCATATTTGTACTTGGTCACCGATGCCTAATTTTTTAGACTTTTTTCCAGAAAAAATTCAATATTTTTGTGGCCTATCTCCTCCTCCAAGTTTCTACATGTAATCTGTACATACCTACTTTATAATGTTTCAGTTTTATCTTTATCAATATTTAATAACATCATCATCAGAGCTTATTGATCGCTTAATGCCGAGACTATAGAAAGCTTAAACACATCACGCACACTGCCTGGCCGAGCTTCAATATATGTTATATTACATAATGGCTTAATTCTCTCTCTTCCCCCCCCCCCCCTCCTCTCTCTCTTAGATAGAAAGCTTAAATACATCACGCACACTGCCTGGCCGAGCTTCAATATATGTTATTACATAATGGCTTAATTTTCTCTCTCTCTCTCTCTCTCTGAGATAGAAAGCTTAGATACATCACGCACACTGCCTGGTCGAGCTTCACTATATGTTATTATCTAATGGCTTAATTCTCTCTCTCTCTCTCTCTCTCTCCCCCGCCCTCTCTCTCTCTCTCTCTCTCTCTCAGATTGAAAGCTTAAATACATCACGCACACTTCCTGGCCGAGCTTCAATATATGTTATTACATAATGGCTTAATTCTCTCTCTCTCTCTCTCTGAGATAGAAAGCTTAAATACATCACGCACACTGCCTGGTCGAGCTTCAATATATGTTATTACCTAATGGCTTAATTCTCTCTCTCTCTCTCTCTCTCTCTCTCTATCTCTCTCTCTCTCTGAGATAGAAAGCTTAAATACATCACACACACTGCCTGGCCGAGCTTCAATATATGGCTTAATTCTCTCTCATTCTCTCTCTCTCTCTCCAGATAGGTTAATTATGTTATGATTTTTCACCATTTTATTATCAAGTGTTTATAAGACCAGTGTTCAATTAACACATTGTAATTTTATCATCATCACGTTCCTCCTGCTAACTGAACCTGCTTCTTGACGTCGTAGTTTTTACTCCATTTTATTGATTTTTATATCTGTTGCTGATATCTGCACTTCATTTAAAGAATACTTGAGAAAAACAAATAAAAAGGGAATGGTAATGTGTTAGAGGTGATATTTTAGCGGGAATGGTTATGTGTTTGTGGTGATATTTTAGCGGGAATGGTTATGTGTTTGTGGTGATATTTTAGCGGGAATGGCAATGTGTGAGCTGGAATGGTTATGTGTTTGAGGTGATATTTTAGCGGGAATGGCAATGTGTTTGAGGTGATATTTGAGCTGGAATGGTTATGTGTTTGAGGTGATATTTTAGCGGGAATGGCAATGTGTTTTCGGTGATATTTTAGCGGGAATTGCAATGTGTATGTGGTGATATTTTAGTGGGAATGGTAATGTGTTAAAGGTTATAGTGCAGCGGGAATGGCAATGTGTTTGATGTGATATTTGAGCAGGAATGGCAATGTTTTTGAGGTAATCAAACCACCGACTGATTAAATCACTGACCAATCAATCCATCCATCAATCAACCACAGACTGATGTTAAAAAACACCGACCAAATCACTAACCAACCCAGCGTCCGATTAAAGCACCGACAAAGCTACCAATCAACATAGATCCACCAATCAACCCACCGACACATCATCATATCCACCAATCAAACCAACGACCAATCATCATATCCACCAATCAAACCAACGACCAATCATCATATCCACTAATCAAACCAACGACCAATCATCATACCCACCAATCAAACCAACGACCATCATCATACCCACCAATCAAACAAACGACCAATCACCATATCCACCAATCAAACCACCGACCAATCATCATATCCACCAGTCAAACCACCGACCAATCATCATATCCACCAATCAAACCACCACCAATTAACACATCAACCAATCAAACCACCCACAAACCAAACATATCCACAAATCAATCCACCCACCAATCATCATATCCACCAATCAAACCACCGGCCAATCAACATATCCACAAATCAAACCACCCACCAATCAACACATCAACCAATCAAACCAAACATATCCACAAATCAAACCACCCACAAATCAACATGTCCACAAATCAAACCACCCACAAATCAACATATCCGCCAATCAAACCACCCAGCAATCAACACATCAACCAATCAAACCAAACATATCCACAAATCAAACCACCCACAAATCAACATGTCCACAAATCAACCAATCCATCCATCCATTAACTATCCCCAAACAATGTTATATAACATGAATGTTCTAAATTGCAATAAATATAAGCTTTTTGTAATTTGTAAACAACACGCGTATCACGACTTAAAGTGTCATTAACACGCGCGCGCGTTCACTAACCTATGATCTCTATTTCAAACATTTTAATGACTTGTACTGATAAGATGTCTATTGCACGCGCCAAACCGCGGGAGTTTGTAACATAAAACCAATTTAGTTTTACCTACTGGCATACTAAACAGGTTCCCGGAAGACATTCTCGCTCAACAGACATAATAGATATTCCCTAAAGTAAACATTGCTTATCGCAAGGTCAATCAAACATTCCAGAGACTAAGATCGTAATGACCGAGACGCTTGATAATCCGAGGTATCCGTATGATGGACGCAGTGAAGTAAACTCAAACGGAAGTTTATAGCATAAAAACAATATGAAATCACTAAAACTCTTTAAGTTATTGCCCGATTTACATGATCTTATTTGGACTTGATGATGTGGCAGGATGTAGCTGAAATAATCCTGTACTTGACCATTTGTTATATTCAAAACGATCAAAATAGGTATTGAATAGTGTACCCGTGAAGGATGAGTTCGGTGTACCCGTGTAGGATGAGTTCGGTGTACCCGTGTAGGATGAGTTCGCTGTACCCGTGAAGGACGAGTTCGGTGTACCCGTGAAGGATGAGTTCGGTGTACCCGTGTAGGATGAGTTCGGTGTATTCGTGAAGGATGAGTTCGCTGTACCCGTGAAGGACGAGTTCGGTGTACCCGTGAAGGATGAGTTCGCTGTACCCGTGTAGGATGAGTTCGGTGTACCCGTGTAGGATGAGTTCGGTGTACCCGTGTAGGATGAGTTCGGTGTACCCGTGTAGGATGAGTTCGGGGTACCCGTGTAGGATGAGTTCGCTGTACCCTGTAGGATGAGTTCGCTGTACCCGTGTAGGATGAGTTCGGTGTACCCGTATAGGATGAGTTCGGTGTACCCGATGAGTTGGTAGAATGTTGTTTTAATGTAGCATCAGTAATTTTTCAGCTATTCGTTTTCTTATTAATCCCGAGACTTAATCTACACATGAGATTATGTAGTGGGCGAGTTTTGTACATCTTCTGGGTTGTAAGTAGGGATATTCAAGTAAACATCGCGTACATTATATCAAATACTGAAGTAAAGTTTTCTTTTCTATGAAGCAAAAACCCTGCTTTTCCTGCTTATGGTGTATTTGTTTCACCAATGAAAACGCTATCGTAGAGCTTGTTCCCATCACGAGAACTTTTATAAACAAAGCAAGTTGCTTAAAACAAATTGTTGACACAAAGATATTACAAGCCTTGGCAGATCGAGGTCCTCAAAATGATTTATGGCTGTATGGTATCCCTGTATCCTAAATTACCATGGTTATATTTGACGTCTCATATTTCTATGTTCCTTTCATTATCAATGTTTATTTATTACACACATGGTTGGTGTAGCTAGCTAAGCAGGAGGTGCTCATCCTTCCGGGGCACCAGGTCTCGCTTCCCTTTTGAAAGTTCACGTGTTAACTTGCGTTACTTTCGACAGTAATGAACTATATATAGATTTTATATTTGATGGGGGAGGGGTAAATTTATGGCTGAGCGGTTCTAGTTACTTAATGATGTTGTTTTTCCGATCCATGGAATCGGTTTTCTCTGTGCAACAGCCCAGTTGGTAGAGTGCTCGCTCCACCCACGACCTTCAACTTACGGGTCTGACACAAGACTTAAATGTGGGAAGTGACTGTTCTTTCGCCATGCACCCGGCATTACGAAATGAAAGTCACAGTTCTTTCGAGGTTCCGTATCACGGTAGGCTTGGCATGATAAAAACCCTGCTGTATTATGCCATCAACGCAACGCACAGGCAAAATTTCTGCATCCTCGCCTATAGCTGGCGACGTCTCGATATAAGTGAAATATTCTTGACTGGGACATTAAACAATATTACTCAACTCTGTACAACACAAATTGCTTCCTTAGACTAACTCAATTTCGGAATAGACAATTTTTTAAGAGAAAGAGGCATTTTAGTAAAAGGCAACAATTCAAAATTGGCAGATACCAAGCTGAAAATTTGCGAGGTAATTGGTATGTTCTGAGCCTTGTATTGAAGGTTAGCACCAATGTCCTTTTTTAAACCTCTTTTCTATTTGAATCTGCGACCCGAGGACTGGTGTGAGAAATGGACATAGTGTTATTATTTTGTAATTTTTTGTTTTCATGTAGAACCTGGTTAAAAGAAATGAGCTAGTTGATCATTTAAGAAATGTTTTGTTTTTATTTTACACAAGTCGTTTCAAGTAAATATCCACAAAATTAGCAAAAAATATTCAGGGGCAATAACTCTGAAAAGAATGGGTTGATAAGATCTTGTGCCTTTGCCAAAGTGCCGAAAAAGGACATGGAAAAAAATGCGACCAAAATGTTAACATCACTAATAATTCGACAGCATTTCCATTTTTGGTGTTGAAAGAGACGAAAAATTGATAATAATAATAAGAAGAGGAACTTGTTCCCACTTTAGCAAGCTACTTACGAACCCATTCCATTGTTAACTCGGTGATATTGCAAGTCTAGGGTTATAGTTTTAAGGCCGTCATCGCAGCTGACCTTGATTGTGACACCGTCCTGGAAGGTCTGCCACTGTTGCAACCCAAGAAATGGTCAATTATGCTATAATCGCCATTAGCAATATTAACTGCAAAATTTCTGAGAAATCCTTTTCTTTCAAAAAGTATTAGTTTTAGCAAATTAGTAAAAAAAAAAAAAAAAAAAAAAAAAAAATACTTTCAAAAGGTCTACATTTTCACAATTTGGCTAATAGTAATTTTAAAATTGTGGAAACCTAGATAAAGTCCATGGTATCCTTTTGACTGACAGGACAGTTACAGAAAAATGTATAGTGAGCGAGTTGACAGTTTACAGAGAAGAGTACATTCTATTCTTTCAATGCGAAAGCTTTCAGTCCAGTCCGTTGGGCTTCTGGCAGGTAATCAGAAGCACACAAGGTGCACTTTGTTTTGTGCTAATCTAAACATTTTAGAGGTAGATCCTGCAAACTTTCTTCAGAGCTTTGCTATTATTAAGGATGTTGAATGGTTTCACCATTTCACTCCAGAGATAAAACAAGTTTTAAACAATGAAAGCATCCTGGTTCATCTCCCGCCAAAGAAGGCAAAGAAAGACTAATACATAAGTAAATCAGCTGGAAAAACTACGGTTTTGGTAACTTAAATGCTGATGGTATCTTGATGGTAGATTATCACCAAAAAGACAAACAGTCAATGGCACATTATATGCACTACGTGTAGGACAGTTAAGCTGTTGAAAACTCAGTATAGTGGTTTTGGTCCACAAGGACAATGCACATGTT
The DNA here is from genome assembly GCA_021292105.1 of Anadara kagoshimensis. Taxonomy (NCBI): domain Eukaryota; kingdom Metazoa; phylum Mollusca; class Bivalvia; order Arcoida; family Arcidae; genus Anadara; species Anadara kagoshimensis. The sequence goes on from CM037868.1 coordinate 37,498,954, forward strand.
AACAAGTATATAATTCTCATGACTGTCATTGAAGATTCTGGCTTCAAATTGATCAAATCACAATTCCAAAGCATAGTAAAAACTTTGAAACTGACAAGTTAGATTAAACACGTGACCTTCCCCCAAGGAAGTGAGGTCGGGTTCTACGGAAAGGTAAGCAGCGCTACACCCATCAAGTGTGTAATGATAACATCTCGGTCACAATTATTGCAGTTAGAGACATAGGAACATCGTGATTTTATCTGTTAAAGCAATGTTCTCAACACTTTAACGCCTGGCGACATACTTGTATTGTTTTAATTATAGTTTCAAACATTAAGACTTCAGTTTTGACTCTGTCATTTTTAATTAAGCAACCTCAAATTATGTAAAAATGTGAAAAAACTAAGTATCACATTTTGCTAAAACTTAAAGCTTGAATAACACTGAAAAATTATAGCACGTATATGTCATTCAAATTATCCTGCCGTAATTATGTTTTTGGAATTATGGATTAACTGTATCCTTCTGAATGGTCTCTGCAAGTTTTGAAAATCGGCATCCAAAGTGTGTTAAAATAGGTGTGTTACCATTTTCACTGCCAACCCAATTAAATTTGTTTTGCATTGGTATACCCTTAATTTTAGTCTCCATTTTGTTTTTGGAATTATGGGTTTTCAAAACTCTAAATTTAGGATAGTATCTGTCTCTTTTTTTAATTCAACACCCTCTTATTATGTTACAAAAGCATTTTATCTACTTTTACTAAAATGCCACTTCAAGTCATATTTTCTGAAATTGATTCCTATTAAAGTGATTTTAATTAAAACATGTATATAATGGACACCTGCTTTATAAAGGCAGCGTATACAAAACTCTCCCAAGATATAACCATTGCGGTAGCTTAGTTGGTAGAGTGCTCGCGCCGTCAGTGGGAAGCCATGGGTTCGAACCCCGGCCGGGTCTGACTCGAGACTTGAAAGTTGGTAGTGACTGTTCTTTCGCCAAGCACTCGGCAATGAAATGAAAGTCACGAATCTTGAACTTAAGGCTTGGCACGATAAAGAACCCTGCTGTATCATGCCATCAGCGCAAAGCACAGACAAAAATTTCTGCACCCTCGTCTATGCTGGCGACATCTCGATATAAGTGGCATATTCTTGACTGGGACGTTAAACACCATTACTCAACTCTCTCTAGATACGCGTGTTCTCTCGGATAACTTTCTCTGCACGCGCGTTCTCTATTCTGTATCCATATTCATTAATCACTAAGATATAGTAGGTATATTAAGCACGCGCGTTTTATGTTATGCGCGTGTAATTGACGTGCATCATATCTACCATTATCGGCCATCAATCATGTATATATATAATTCTTGTGGAGAATTTTCATATCTCTTATCTTTATCACAACAAATTCCAGAGATGTGTAAAAAATAAATGTTAGTCTGCTATTATGACAAATAGTATACCAAAACTTACAAGTATGTGTAAAAAAATAAAATACCAAAATAATGACTTTTAGAATTGTTCTAGACAAACTGAGCAGTCGGTGCAGCAGTTAACTACAGGTTGGAGGGTCCGGGTTGAATCCACGATCGATTGGCATTCTCTTGCTAAATCAGTCGCTACGTTTTTAACAATCAATTTTAGAGCGAGCGGTCGCTTGTTTTGACCCAGAACTCGTACTAAAATATCGGGGCTTGATTTATTTATCATTGTCGGTTTGATCCCTCACGAACAGGGCCGGGCTTTAAGATCATGTCGTCTCTGAATGCCAAAGTAATTGTTCCCTGTGTTTGTTCCCTTGTCGAGGGTCAGTTGTTCTCTCTTTGTACTCCAGTTTCTTCCACCGCCCTGTATCTGACTAGCTCCATGAAATGTCTGTGTCTTTGGAGTCAACATCATTACTCCACTCAACTAAAGAACGGTAAAGTCCGGGTTCGATCTCCACACTGTACTGTTTTATTTAAGTGACCAGCTGTCAGGAATTGTCAGTATGTAGGCGAGTGGGGTGGCGTAATGGTGTTTTTCGGGGAAACCGTACCGAGAATCCAACCCTATGGATCAGACATTCTACAAACTCGACTCAATATATAGGTCGGTATGTTTTAAGGTTAATATATAGATTAGTGTTAGTATAGGTCGGTATATGTGAAGGTCAATATATAGGTCGGTATATTTGAAGATCATTATATAGGTCGGTGTATGTGAAGGTCAATATATAGGTCGGTATATGTGAAGGTCAATATATAGGTCTGTGTATGTGAAGGTCAATATATAGGCCGGTATATGTGAAGGTCAATATATAGGTCTGTGTATGTGAAGGTCAATATATAGGTCTGTGTATGTGAAGGTCAATATATAGGCCGGTATATGTGAAGGTCAATATATAGGCCGGTATATTTAAAGGTCAATATATAGGCCGGTATATGTGAAGGTCAATATATAGGTCTGTGTATGTGAAGGTCAATATATAGGTCGGTGTATGTGAAGGTCAATATATAGGCCGGTATATTTGAAGGTCAATATATAGGCCGGTATATGTGAAGGTCAATATATAGGCCGGTATATTTGAAGGTCAATATATAGGTAGGTGAATGTGAAAGTCAATATATAGACCGGTGTATACAAGTTAATATATAGGTCAGTGTAAGTGAAGGTCAGTATATATAGGTCGCTGTGTGTGAAGGTCAATATATAGGTCGATGTTAGTCAAGGTCAATATATAAGTCGGTATATGTGAAGGTTAATTTATAGATCAGCTTAGGGTTCAATATATGGGTCGTTGTATGAAAAGGTCAATATATAGGTCGATATTTGTGACAGTCAATATATAGGTCGGTATATGTGAAGGTCAATATATAGGTCAGTATATGTGAAGGTCAATATATAGGTCGGTATATGTGAAGGTCAATATATAGGTCGGTGTGAGGTTGAATTTATAAGGAGGTCAATATAGAACAGTGTGATGGCCAATGTATAGGCTTAAAAGCCGGTTCCCGTGGTTCCCTGTCAATCCGGTTTGCATGGTTCCTGTGATTCCCTGTCATTCCAGATTGCTTGGTATATGTGTTTCCCTGTCAATTCAGATAACTTGGTTCCTGTCGTTCCCTGTCAATTCAGATTGTCAATCCTGTCAATAAATTACTTGGTTCCTGTAGTTCCCTGTTATTCCAGATTGCTTGGTTTCCTGTTGATCCAGATTGCTTGGTTCCAGCGGTTCCCTGTCATTCCAAATTGCTTGGTTCCCTGTCAGTCCAGATTGCTTGGTTCCAGTGGTTCCCTGTTATTCCAGATTGCTTGGTTCCTTGTCATTCCAGATTTCTTGTTTCCGGTGGTTCCCTGTTTATCCTGATTGTTTGGTTCCCTGTTACAGTTTGTCCGGATGTTTTTGTGAGTGTACAGGATCCTATTACAGGAAGTTAACCAAACTAAGATTTGGCAACTTTGTCTATTTATTTTCTCAATTAATGATGGATGTATGAAGCGTCTGTTAGTTCTTAGTTCTAAGTGTGTTCTTTCTGGGGCCCCTTAAGGGGTATGAAAATTATACAAAATATTTATAAAAATAGGCATACACAGTAAAGAAAGTTGTAAAACGATTTACAATCAAGGGAAAAACGGGAATATAAACTAACATAGCGTGTCTGTAAATATAGACTGATCTCTGCGTATTGGTTTTGTTGGGCTCTGTAGATTTAACCAAACTATACTGGCGGTTCAGCTTCAGTCAATGCACCACAAAAACTCTAGGAATTGATCTTACGATAAATTGGAATCCTTTCACGGGAGTTACGACATAAACGTGTTTGTATTTTGAGTCACCTAATGTTATTAAAACCAGAAGATGAGCAACGCTCTGACGCAAATATTTTGTTTAAAAGGTATTTTTGCACAGTCAAAATCATATTATTGCGGTATATTGAGACGATACCATCTATATACAAAGTTACAGAAATGAATCTGTCAATTTAAGTAAGTGTTTTCCATCTTAATCAATTCTAGCCGTCTTCGAATCGGAAAAAATGCGTCATTGCTAGATATTCGCGAACTTAAATTCTCGTGTCATTTACAGATGATCAGTGCAAATATACTAGTGACTATAACAAAATAAAATAATCACAAAAGTTTTAATTTCGCTTTTTGTTAATCTCGTGAATTTACGCGAATATAAAATGAACGCGAAAATTTCCATTTATAACCGGCTGTATAATTGGAGGTGTTGATGTAGTCGGTCACAACGAAAGTCTGATGCATATAAGTGCATTCAACTACATGCAAACTTAACTATAACGACCTCTGTCCAAACTCTAAAGTACAAACTCCATTCCACGTTTTACAACACTCCACTTTATCCTCGGATACACTCGTTACTTCAATCATTGAACATTGCAAGCAATGTAAACTTAATTACAATTGTTTACACTAGATGGGGCTGTTAATTTAAACATGGCCGCATTTCCGGATGTATAGAAAGAACATCGGCGTCTGATAACTTCAATACGTATTGGGGGTGGAATGGGGAGGGTAAAATGAGGCGATTGGATTCAACCTTGTATATAACAGTCGCTGTGCATTCATCAAATTTTATACGTGCAATTGTAGAAACGGGACGGCTTGGGTTCAAAATTCTCCGGTTCCGAGGTCTTGAATATTTTGATTTTACATTGGGACTCTTGATTTTCAAACTAAAAAAAAGTCCAAAGCACCTTTCATTTTTTTACCATGATAATACTATTTTTTCTATATAACATGATTTGCACATAACCTAATTTTCAAACTTTATGTGGGACTTGACAAAATAAAGACAAAAGGTCCTGGACCTTCCATTACAAAATAAAGACAAAAGGTCCTGGACCTTCCATACAGGGATTAAAAATCAAGAGTTGGCGGTTCAAACCCAGGCAGTGTTTGGTGTGACGTAAACGAGTTGACTATATATCACGGTTTTCCAATTTAAGGGTCGATGGTTCAAATCCGGACAGTGATGGGGGGATGTGGGGTGTGTGTAACAGGGTTAACAGTATATCACTGGCTTTCAAATTCAAGGGTCGACGGTTCAAACCTGGCCAATACTTAAACATTCTTGGTCGTGTCTATTTTGCATTTACCTTACGATTGCGATAAAATTACCAGACTATACACTCCTATACACTCGATACACGATACATAATATATAAAGTTTCCAAAAACAAACTGAAAAGTCTGAACTCTTGATGATATTAACGTTTAGCAGACGTCGAAAATACAAATACTTTGCTAATACGTTTTACTGATGTTTATCTAAATTCATGTAATGTCACTGGATATCAACATAAACACAAAAACATACCAATCTATGTCCAAACCAAAATCCAAAAGCAAAGTAAAAAAAATTAAAGCTGGCAAAATAGGAGAAATACGCGAAATTCCACCAGGGAAGTGAGGCCGGGTGCTCTGGAGGGTAAAAACCTCCTGTTTAGCTAGTTCAACGCGCCACATGTGTAATCAAAACTGGGGAAAACGGAACATGGAACTATGAGACGTCAAATATATATCCAAAGTAATTATGGATACAGAGATTTCATAGCCATACTTACTGAACAAATGTATTGTTATGCATATTTCGGGGTATCTTGATGCAGAGATGTGTTGTGATACTTGACACTTGTGTATCGCGATAGTTATTAAGACGTATCGCAATACATGTTTAGATGCATAGTGATATATAAGGCGAATCGTGATACAATATCTAGGCTTATCTTGATACATATCTAGGCGGTGATACATAGTGAAGCGTATCGTGATACATATTAATGCATATCGTGATAGATATATAGGTGTATTGCGATACATATTTCGTGACCAATATCGGTATGTATCGTGATACTGTGTAGTGTCGTTCTATCGATCTGTACCGGGATTTTATCATCATTACAACGTTCATTTTTCTAGTGATACTATAACTACCAGTGTTATGTTATATAAGGAATGACAAACAACCTACTAATAAGGTGATAATTATCATCAGTTACCATGACAACGAAGACGATAATGACAACGGTGATATTCTTTTAAGATACACGCGTTAAGTAAAATCTGTATGTACAAATGTACTTTGAAACCCATGACACGTGTGTTAGGGTGCTACTCGGTTGGTTGTTCCAGTAATTGGAATTGGTCGGTTGGCTGTTCCAGTAATTGGAATTGCAGGCCATTGTTTTATTTGTTTCAGAATTAAAAAATCATAATAATGTTTTTAAAAAATGCGAAATGTTAATATAATTTTATCCAGAAATAGCGTTTATAGTGCTATAATTTCCCCTGCCGAGCAAAGCAAACTAATTAATTTTATGATTTGTTTGTCTTGTACGGAAGTAAGAGTTATAGCACTACAAATGATATTTCTAGACAGTTCAATGGTTAATTATAAGGTTTACAATATATAGATGATACAGTCCAGCCTGCCTTAAAGGTCACCTTTATATAATGACCATCTGTTTTATAGGCCAGTAAAATTTTATCAAAATCGCTCTTTATTCATGTTATTTAAACCTACATAAGGGTCAACTGTCTATAAAGGTCACTTTTATAGGTTCCTGTGGGTGGCCTGTATAGACAAGATTGACTGTAGAAGGAAAATTTGCCAGTCACTATCCTACAATATAAAGAAATGTTTTATATGAAAATATTTAAAATGGCCTTATATAATCTAACCCGCAATTTTAAATGATGTTTAAAGGATTATATTTACATTTGTTATGTTTTATTGTATTAAACTCCTTAATTATTTAACAATTGAACAGTTTTAAAATGGCGGTCATGGTCAATATGAATGCCAAACCTTTGCATGACAAACTGAATAATGTGCGATACCGCATCTATCTAATTCAATTATGAAAATTTTCGATTTACACACGGAAACTTCAGATAGACATTGTGAACTTGATAAACTTGATCACCAAACTCAAAGGTGGACGAAATCCCAAGAAGTAAACCACCTGGGAACATGGAGGCAGTCATTTTGTTTTGTTTACCAGGGTATAGTTCCACGGGAATGTCTATTGCCGATATTAATATTCAAACCCAGTGATGCGGTCGTTAGGCATTTATAGACCTATGAATGCCAAATAAGAAGATACACATGTATAGGCAATACGCAGGGGTAATGAAATAACCATTGCTATTGTAACTCGCCCATTTCTTTCTAAAGCCTATACGCGTGACGTCATCGGTTTACTGTACTGGCAATTGGAAATGCATGACGTATAGACTTACACAAGTCCCTATTTTCAGTATATTTCCCCTTTAAAACTATTACAGAGATCAACTGACAAAAGTCAATATATTCCTGGGTTTTGATAGTAAATTGACTTTTGTCAGTTGATCTCTGTAATAGTTTTAAAGGAGAAATATACTGAAATTAATAATCTACATGACGTATAGTTACAAATTTTAATTCAGGTTTTCAAAAAAACCAAAAATCAAAATGTAAATAGTAAATATAACCATATAACTGTCTAGAAATTGTGTTAATAGTGTTGTAACTTCCATTGCAAGGCAAAGCAAACTAATCATAACGCGCTAGCACAGAAATGGAAGTAATAACGCTATAAACGCCATTTCTAGACAGTACAATGGTTAATTAACTAACCTAGTATAATAAACCGTAAAATGTGTCCTCGGATATAGTTTACTTTCGGATAAGAACTGGAGTAAAATAACTGTAGTGTATATACAAAAATGAAATACTTCACTGCCACTCATTAAATATTATACATGTTTAAAACTGGTCATATCATTACAGACTGAAAATCTTCATTAAATTAAATGATTGAATTCTTCTGCAAAAGCTGAGTGTTTTCATCTTCAAAATGTTTTTTCCCGCACATTCATATTTTCCCCTAAGTTTAAAAAAGAAATATTTTTTTCAAGAAAAACAACAACAACATTGCTTCATATATTTAGACCATTAAGTCAAGATATTTTCAAATACTGCAAACCTTCAATATATGTATTAATTCTATAAATGGAACCTCATATAATGTAAATCCTTTATGACATATATCTAGTTATGTAATGGCCACGATTTGGTAAAATCCGGTCAACCTACTTACAATACACGTACGTTTTCCTATTCATATTTTATTTTACTTGTGTAATTTCCTCTGAAGCTGAGTTTCCAGTCACACAACCATTAAAATTAATCAAGTCTTACCAAAGTTAGAAGAGAATAATAAAGAACAGACTATTACATATAAGGCGATAAAAAGTCATTTTTTAGATTTATAGTCTGTTTCAAGAAACGTAATCCAAAAATAAATCTTAATATCCTTTGTTTTATATTACTAAATTTGATCCGATACACGAAATTAATCACGTGACTTTTTTTTATGAACAATGATGGAATCGTATTGTCAAAGCAGCTTTGCCTCAAAACCATTACAAGGCTCATGCGGGGGAAATATTCTCCGCCATGGTTCTGTTTAAATAGAAATTAATTTTCGCTATTTTTGAAATAAGCATCTAAATAAAAAAAACTATCAGCTGAGATGTGTTTTGTTCAGGTAATTTTCAGAAAATGGAAAAAAAAATCATTGTACATACATTTGATTACACAAAGGGGGAATATAATTTATATATACAACCAGAGACATGTTTTCTCCTATATACGGCTAGATTCTGAAGATCCACCTCCACCTTGGCCTCTCTGTCGATTTTAATAAGTACTGCAGATCTATATTGTTCTGTAAAGTCACAGAATTACAGATACATATTAATATGTAACATATATACCAGTGTCATTGTACCTGACTTCATTCCGTTTTTCTATCTGTGATTTAGGTTGTGCTTTCCTGACATATTGCGGGAGAGAGAGTGCCATTAAAGCGCAGGCGGCCTTACACGAACAGAAGACCTTACCTGGGGTATGTAAATGTTTTACTTATATTATAACCGTAATAATAAACACAACATAATTACAAACATCTTCTTGAATTAGATGCGGAGAAAATTTTTCTGGATTGTCACCTGTTGAACAAAGTGGATGCTAGTGACGCCATCTTTGATTCTGAAAATACGGAGTAAAATTATTTCGTATTCAGAGTGGGTGGAGTAATGGTGTTTTAAACCCTAGTCGAATTTTTTAAACTTTTATCGAGGCGGTCAGTTCAGGAGTGGTGGAGGAAACCGGAGTACCCAAAGAAATTGAAGTGAACTGACAAACTTCATTACACTTTCGGACCTACCCAATGTTACCCACAAGGGTGTGCTTTTGACCACTCGGCCATTGAGGACACATTTGTAATCAGAGCGTCTCGGAATAATTCTTCAGAATTTTGTTTTGAGTCGTTTTACTTTAAATGTTGTTGTCTGATTATCACTTTTTTCAGCCTTAGTGAGTCGGCTGGTTCTTACTGTGGTTTATAAATTAAAAGTGTTGAAAATTTGCTAGGTACTGATTTTAAATTTGGTGGGTAAGGATTTTGAATATGTTAAGAATCAATTTTGACTTTGCCAGGTACTGATTTTGAATTCACTAAAAACTGATTTTATTTGCCAGGGTACTGATTTTGAAATGTGTAAGGCGCTGGTTTTTCATTTGCCAGGTATTGATTTCGAATTTCAGAGGTACAGATTTGAATTACTAGAACATAAGGGTTTTGAATTTGCTATGAACTTATTTTGAATTGTGCCGTGCTGATTTTGAATTTGTTAGGTAATGGTTTTGAATTTGTTAACTAATTTTGAATTTGTTAAGAACTAATTTTGAATTTGCTACAAACCGATTTTGAATTTTCAAGGTTCTGGTTTTGAATTTGCCAGGTAGCTATTTTGAATTTCAGAGGTACCGATTTTGAATCACTAGGACATATGGATTTTAAATTTTTGCTAAGAACTAATTTGAATTGTGTCGTGCTGATTTTGAATGTGCCGGGCAATGATTTTGAATTTTTCGGGAAATGATTTTGAATTTGTCAGACAATGATTCTGAATTTGTCAGACAATGATTTTAAATTTGGCAGGCAACGGTTTTGAATTTGTCAGGCAATGGTTTTGAATTTGTCAGGCAATGGTTTTGAATTTGTCAGGCAACGATTTTGAATTTGTCAGGCAATGGTTTTGAATTTGTCAGGCAATAATTTTAAATTTGTCAGGCAATGGTTTTGAATTTGTCAGGCAATGGTTTTGAATTTAAATTTGTCAGGCAATGGTTTTGAATTTGTCAGGCAATAATTTTAAATTTGTCAGGTAATGGTTTTGAATTTGTCAGGCAATGATTTTGAATTTGTCAGGCAATGATTTTGAATGGTTTTGAATTTGCCAGCCAATGGTTTTGAATTTGTCAGCCAATGGTTTTGAATTTGTCAGGCAATGGTTTTGAATGATTTTGAATTTGTCAGGCAATGGTTTTGAATCTGGCAGGTACTAATTCCACAGTATCTGATTCAGAAATTTGAGTACTTTAGCTATAGACAGTAACTGAAACTGTTTTTGTAAACAATTTGAAAGGACGGAATATTAATAACACGAATTATTTATTAACGTGGTCCTGATTTTATTTCAAATCTTATGAAATTAACTTTGGACAGTTTTACAAAACAAATGACAGTCGAGAACAACATAAGGGCGCAGTCTAAACGGCATTGAGACTGTGTCCATCTTAACACGATCAGACTGCGTCCACCTTAACACGATCAGACTGCGTCCATCTTAACACGTGATGGCTCGATGATTGAGCTTCAATTCATTTAACTAGAAGCGGAATGAAGTAATTTACTAGAAAACGTCAAATTACCTGACTCTTTTACAAATCCATAAACGCAACAGATGCCACGTGATTCACTGATGGACACCATTGTGTGATGTGGTTTCACGTGATACAATGGTGTAAACCATAATATTTCTGCACACGTTATGTGGTGTCACGTGATGCATCGTTGGGCACCATTATAGTTCCACAAAAACGTGTGGTGTCACGTGATGCATTGGTTGACTAGTTCCATAAAAACGTGTGGTGTCACGTGATGCAATAGTTGACACCAAACTAGTTCCACAAAACGTGTGGTGTCACGTGATGCATTGGTTGACACCACAATAGTTCCACAAAAAACGTTATGTGGTGTCATTCATTACTATAAACTATTATAGTTCCGCACAAACGTTATGTGGTGCCACGTGACTCAATGGCACCAACCGTTATATTTCCTCACTCGAGATGTGGTGTCACGTGATACATTGGTGTACATCAAAGTAGTTCCTGACAAACATTATGTGGTGTCACGTGATACATGTGGACTTTAGTTACCTTTTAGAAATTTATAAAAAAAACATTATTCAGATCAATTATCTGAGAACTTTTTGTTCGATGAAAATTATACCAGTGTGTCCTTTTTCAATTAGTGACAACTACAACTGTGTGTATATGTTTCATTTTAAAACGTTTCCTTGGTGACGATTACTATTGCCATTTCTTATTTACCTACGGCCTGACTTGTTCGCCGTTTAATCATCATTGACCTCATTAAAGAGCGAATCTCTTAGAACATAACATATTTATTTCTGGCACTAAACAATTTTTGGTAATTGATAGATGAGGAAGCTTGTAACATCCCCCGGCGGCAAAGCGCGTCAATGTACCTTCCGTACCATCTGGTATATCTGAAAACCTTAACTTGACCTTGGAATTTGTACTGGACACAATACAGGGAAACGGACATAATTATGGGGTAACTGTTAACCTGGCTTTGGAATCGGACCTGGGTGTGGACATGAAACCGGGTCCTTGGAACATACATTTGTCCTGGAAACAGTACCTATACTTGGACTAAAACATGTTCTAAAATTTGGATTGGAAACGTGACCTACATTTGGACTAAAACAGGACCTAGATTTGAATTGGAACTTAACCTACATTTGGACTTGAAACATGACCCAGACTTGGACTTGACTTGAAACATGACATACATTTGGACTTGGAACAGGACCTAGACTTGGACTGAATACAGGACCTGCATATGGACTAAAACGGGGCCTAGATTTGGACTTGGAACACGACATGTTCATGGACTTGGTGTTAGACATAGACCTGAACTTGAATCTTGATGTTTATTATTTTGCGTTTTCAACTTTTTCGTGTTTTATAAATACAAGTATCTTCTTATCAAAGTCAATTACATATGTAAAATACAAATCCAAAAGTCCAAAGTGAGATATAAGTCAATGTTGAGATAAATCCAAGTTTAGGTCCAAGTTGAGATATCAGTCAAAGTTGAGATAAATCCAAGTTGAGATAAGTACAAGTTAAGGTCCAAGTTGAGATATCAGTCAAAGTTGAGTTACAAGTAAAAGTTGAGATTTAAATCTAAGTTGAGATATCAGTCCAACTTGAGATAATTCCAAGTTGAGAAACAAGTCCATGTCGAGATAATTCCAAGCTGACATACAGTTCCCAATTGAGATACTATAAGTCAGTTGATATACATGAACAAAGTGATATTTCTCTAAGTTAAGATAAAAGTCCAGTTCTAGGTCAAGGTCAAGGTCAAACGTAATGGTGCTGACTAGGTCAATATAAGTCTGGGCTTATTCCAAATCGAAAGTTAAATTACCAAGACCAAGTCAAACTCCAGGTCCAAGTGCAAAGTCCAATTTATAGTAAAATTCCACAAATTCATATCCATGTTTTACACTACACCGTTTCATCTTGTCAGTGGATGTTTTTTCCAATAATTTATAACAAGTGAGAGTAGTTGGAAGTTTAACAGCTGTGTGTTATAACGTAGGAGAGAATTATACACCAAAAGTAACTTACTGTGAAGGCACCGTGAAATGGAGCAATTTAATGGCAAACAGCTTTCGATTCTGCCGTGCACAGGCGCGTGTTTTTCTCATTAACACTCTCCGTTTTCACAAATCGTATTAAAATACCGCAGTATGAATACTTAGGAATTTGGGCCAAGATTCTTCAATGAAGTAAAAAAAATCTGAAGACAACTATAATAGCTAAACCCATTAACGTAATGGATGCAATTAATTTCCGGAAACCACTTAGCTTGAAGTTTGCTTTTACTAAAAGGATAAAACACATGTATGTCTACTTTAAATGGAGAGAGAGAGAGAGAGAGAGAGAGAGAGAGAGAGAGAGAGAGAGAGAGATTCCATCATTTCACTAATACTGACAGAAATTTATTACATCTGTACCAGATATTATCCTTCAGATACTTTTTCTTCAATAAAATGAAAAATTAAGATTTTTTTAGATAACTGGGTTACTTTATGGTAAAATAAGCTAAACATAGATTGTAAAAAGTCTCTGTCAACGACATCATTGGACATTTTTGTCATCTTGTGCAGTGTCTATGCAAAGTCGGGAGTTTTATAATTCTGTGTTGAGATGGAAAAGAGTTATACATCCTTTTCAGCAGTAATTTCATTTATATAGAGTAATCGCCAGATTTATAATGATCTTTTGACAACAATGGACATTCTTTATAAAAATACAGAATCTATATCTATTTCTTGGTCCATTTCTTTCCTTTTAATCCTAGCCACGCCCATAAATGCATAGATCTATCACCACCACCCCCCCCCCCCACTTTTTTCAATGTTTTGCAATATACAAGGGAACTTCTGATGCATTCTCGGTGCATTCTAATAGCACTTGATGCGTTCCGATATTACCTGGTGCATTCCCCATGCATTCCGATAATACCTGATGCATTCCGATAAGATTTATCAGAGCCCATTAAAACCACTGTACTATATGACATTGTATGTCTTGGGATTACATTGTATCTCGTAATCATTTCCTGTCATTGACTGACGGTTTACCATACTTCAAACAGATTCAGGCAACACAGCGGAATAATTCAAGATTTTATTACTTTGTCAAATTTGTGATTGATGCAGTAAACTGCGTTATGTCACGTGTGAGGAGACGAGCAGAGATGATCAGATTTGTCTGCCATGGCGACTTCACAATTTTACAACACATTTTGATATCATTAAAATTTGTAACGATTTAATGACTCACGCTAAACCGTTCTTTGAAAATTTATATATGCATCTGGTTGTCATGGTAATAATTGATTATTCTTCTGTATTAACTTGTTTCACATGTTTATGAGGAAGATAGATGATCGTTTTATAATGTATCAACACACACACACACACATACTCTCTCTCTCTCTCTCTCTCTCTCTCTCTCTCTCTCTCTCAGGCAGTCAGTCACCTTTGAGCTGAATCACCGTTTTAAAGCCTGAGGTACCCGACTCGGTGTCGAACGTTGTTTTAACGACTGATGTCATTGGTTAACGATCGAACCAGGGACCTGCTAAAAACAGACCTCGATCACAGTTTAGAAATAATAGCCAGGCCCGAGCCCAGGGGCTGTTTAAAACACGCAAAATTCCACCACAATCTAGCAATATTAGCCAGACCCCAGCCAAGGGGTTGTTTAAAACACGCAAAATTCCACCACAATCTAGCAATATTAGCCAGGCCCCAGCCCAGGGGCTGTTTAAAACACGCAAAATTCCACCTTAATCTAGCAATATTAGCCAGGCCCCAGCCCAGGGGCTGTTTAAAACACGCAAAATTTCACCACAATCTAGCAATATTAGCCAGACCCCAGCCAAGGGGTTGTTTAAAACACGCAAAATTCCACCACAATCTAGCAATATTAGCCAGGCCCGAGCCCAGGGGCTGTTTAAAACACGCAAAATTCCACCACAATCTAGCAATATTAACCAGGCCCGAGCCCAGGGGCTGTTTAAAACACGCAAAATTCCGCCACAATCTAGCAATATTAGCCAGGCCTGAGCCCAGGGCCTGTTTAAAGCACGCAGAATTCAACCACAATCTAGCAATATTAGCCAGGCCCGAGCCCAGGGACTGTTTAAAGCACGCAGAATTCAACCACAATCTAGCAGTGTTGGTCATACCAGAGCCCAAAACCTGCTCAAAACACAGAATTCAACCACAATCTGACAGTACAAACCCAGTGGCGGATTTAAGGGGGGGGGGGGTTGCGGGGGTTGCACCCCCCCCCTTTGAAAAATTTAAAAGAGAGAGAGAGAGAGCTATTGACTTATTATTTTCTTGGCCACATCGGGGCTCTGCCCTAGACCCCTCGTCTCTGGAAGCTCGCGCCTTCGGCGCTCGCACCTAGCATTGATATTATTTTCAACCCCTCCCCCCTTTAAAAAAATCCCGGATATTTCTCAACCCTCCCTTTCAAAAAATCCTGGATCCGCCCCTGAAGCCAGTGACCATGGACCTGCACTAAACCATTGTGTTGCAGTATTAGCCGGGCTAAGCCGAGGGCCGCTTACAACATACAGAATTCAACCACAATATAGCAATATTAGCCTTGCCTAAGCACAGGGCCGCTTACAACATACAGAATTCAACCAAAATCTAGCAATATTAGCCTTGCCTAAGCCGAGGGCCGCTTACAACATACAGAATTCAACCACAATCTAGCAATATTAGCCTTGCCTAAGCCGAGGGCCGCTTACAACATACAGAATTCAACCACAATCTACCAATATAAGCCTTACCTAAGCCCAGGGCCGCTTACAACATATAGAATTCAACCACAATCTACCAATATTAGCCAGGCCTGTTACAAAACATATGTAACAAAAATAGTGAGAGAATCTAAATGATTAATTCCCATCTAATTGGTATGATGATAAAAAGTACGATAGCGCAGTAGTCCCATAGATAAAAACCACGATAACACAGTAGTAACGCAGATAAAATGTACGATAACACGACAGTGACATAATATTTTTAGTAGGAGTTAGATATATAAGAAAAGTTGTAAGAAATTAGGGTTGTATTTAATCATAATATGTCTACTGGTGAAGCTATCTGTGATCAAATCTGACTGCAGTGTTAGAAAGCTTAAATAAATATAAATATATACAAACTGTATATATATAGCGCATTGATACACTATTAAATGCCTGAGAACAACTTTTACCCGGAAAATGTTACTAGATTAAAAAAATCAAGCGTTATCATTAAATACAGAAAATATAAGAAATAGTGACATGGCTGCATACAGAACAGAGTTACACTGAAGGTGTGTCTTAGTCCGAGGAAACACTTCGAACGACAGGGGTGGTGGGGGGGATGTGGCGTTGGGTCAAAAGAGCCAGACAAATTCGGGTCCATGTATATTCCTCATTGAACTTAACTAAATATGAAACTGTCTTATTATTGTATCATATTGAGCTTTAACACTAAGGCGATACGTGCGTTCACGCGCGTTAAAACGTGATGTAAAAATTAAAAGAACAAACCCGCTTGTGTAAAAAAGTTTTGATAGCGAAATGGGTGGAGAGTGAGGTGATGGCGTTTTAAGCCCTTCTCAGGATTCTTTCAATTATATCGAAGCAGTCATTTCAGGAATCGTGGAGGTTACAGTGCCCGGAGAAAAGCTTTGACAAGCTAGCTGACATGTTTTCTCACATTAATGCCTGTCCCTAGTGAGATTCGAGCCTAGGCGATGAGTAACTCTGTGATCTCACGCTTTATACCAGTCGGTTATTATAAACTGGTGCTAAAGTATTGTCAATCAAGATGATTTCAATTTATATCGAGTCATTGCCTACTATAGTGAATGGTGTTTTGCGTTCCATTTAAGATAATGTCTCCTACAGGGACCTTAACCTTGAGAGTGTTAGTTAAAATGTCGCAGTCTCGTACATAAACATCTCAGACCCCATAACACTGGTACTGGATCAACCAGTAAATCCCTACGACAAGAAAATTCCCTTTCTCTTTACCGTCTATCGGAATCAAACTCGCAGCTTTGAAACGTCTTGCATGGGTTGTAAGCCGGCGACAAAGCCCTAACTACTATGTCACTATGGGCTAAGAGTCGAGGTAATTCAGTTAAGAGTTGCGGCCACTCTGGAGTGGGAACGAAAATATTCCATTCTCTAGTACGCTCTTGCTGCTTTTGCGCGGTGCGGGTGTTAATCAAATTGAGTTGAGTTGAGTAATGGTGTTTAACGTCCCAGTCAAGAATATTTCACTTATATCGAAACGTCGCCAGCTATAGGCGAAGGTGCAGAAATTTTGCCTGTGCGTTGCGCTGATGGCATTATACAGCAGGGTTCTTTAGCGTGCCAAGCCCACCGTGACACGGGACCTCGTTTATTTGAAGTTCCCATCCGAAAGAACAGTGACTTTCATTTCGTAATACCGAGTGCTTGGCGAAAAAACAGTCACTACCCACTTTCAAGTCTTGGGTCAGACCCGGCCGGGGATCGAACCCACGACCTTCCACTTACGGAGCGAGCACTTTACCAACTGAGCTATCGCAGTGGTGGGTGTTAATCAAAGTTTACCGAATATTACATTGGGAGTTGTGGGGATTGGAGCAGAGTTCGGCAGCCGTGCTGGAGTGGGGTTGAAAATTTTCTATCCTCCGGTATGCTCGCACGAGCATACGCGCGTGTGTTAATTAACAGAAGACTACATGTGTACTTCAAACAACTGTATTGTATTATATGCGATATATTTGAATACATATCTATTTTAAGATGCTGTTGAGTCATCTGTTCCCTCTATAAACAGCTTTCTCCTTACGATCATTTTTTTACTTCACAAATTCTTGAAATATTCCAACAAGCTATGCACGTGTAATAGCGTGCTTTCTTCCGCATTACCAGTAAATTGTTTACACCTCTCGATAATAAGAGTGCATTTAGTTTAACCGGGGAATTCTTAACGTTCAGAGAGAGAGAGAGAGAGAGAGAGAGAGAGAGAGAGAGAGAGAGAGAGAGAGATTTTCTGTACGTTGGACTCTACTTAGTAAGAAAGACTTTTCTAGAATCTCTCTCTCTCTCTCTCTCTCTCCGGGTTGATATTATAGGTTGTATACAGTTATCCATTTATAAGTATCAGCAATGTGGGGACTAATTTTTTTGTTGTTGAGACGATGTCAATTGTCAGCTGGGGCATCGTTTGCTCTCTCTCTCTCTCTCTCTCTCTGTTCTGTACACTATGGTTTCAAATATTTTCATTATGAAATTTAAAAAAAAATCACTTTCCGAAAGTTTCGTTCATTTCCGTTATTTCGTTTTTACCGAAGTAACGTAGATTACCGATTACCATGGTAACAGCGATTTAAAAAAATAGAATGTTCTATAGCAACTGTGTAATTTTAAATCTTATAATTTTCTAACTCATCAGTGTAATTAAAGTGGACAGTTTATTAAAGAAACAAAGTATATTTTCCGCTGCCGGATATTATTTTTGTTTTTACATACATATAACGTTAGTTAATACGTGACGTTTAGTTATAACCGACGGTCGGTCATTGACACATGTACAGTACAAACCAGTCCAAAGTTTAACACTGAACAAACAATCGGAACTTAGGTTCCACTGCCGAGATAGGATAGGGATAACTACTGGTGGAAAAGCCGCCAGATATAGATAGCACCATATGTACAACCTGCTGGGATAATGTTAACGAGGAATCGATTGGGCACTCATTCGTTAGCTCAGTGTTAAACTTTCGACAGGTCTGTATGTATCCTGTAGGGTATGGCCCGGTACCACTTGATCAATAAATCTGTACTACATCATATCTAAGTTACTGGGTGCTAAACTGTCTTACTTACTTAATCAACAGAATAATGCCAATCAGCATCAATATATCTGTTATCTCTCTCTCTTTCTCTCGCTCTCTCTCTCAGTTGGTAGAGTACTCGCTCCGTAAGTGGAAGGTCGTAGGTTCGAACCTCGACCGGTTCTGACCCAAGACTTGAAAGTGGTTAGTGACGCCAAGTGAAAGTCGCTTTCTTACGGGTGGGAACTTAAAATGTGGTCCCGTGTCACCATAAAGAACCCTACTGTATAACGCCATCAGCGCACCTTCGTCTACAGCTGGCGACGTCTAGATATAAGTGAAATATTCTTGACTGGGACGTAAAACACCATTACTAAACCCCCCTCTCTCTCTCTCTCTCTCTCTCTCTCTCTCTGAAGAGATGATGACAAAAAGACATGATATATATAATGAGGACATTATACCAGAGATAAAAGAGATATCCCATTAGTCATTAACTGGTAAAGCCATGAAGGCAATTTTGTTATGTGAAGACATCTCCTTTTAAGATACGATATATACAATCTTTATTGACCAATCAGGGGCCCAAAAAAGGGACAGTATAAACTCAACCCATCAACATTTTAAAGCATTCTTGCTCAATATGAACGGTAAATGTGCAGACATAAAATCTGCTTTCTCTCTCTCTCTCTCTCTCTCTCTCTCTCTCTCTATCTCTCTGGGGTGATTATAATCAATAAAGGCCTGTCGAAAGTTTAACACTCAGCTAATGTAACAACGTAACGGAGTCGAAGCTTGGCTGCCTAGTGGCTAGCTCATGAACGAAAAGCTGCATAGATGTAGATATCATCTGTCTGAAAAAAAACCTGGTGAGAAATATAATACGTGATGATGAGAAGTCGATTGGGGACCGATTAGTTAGCTTAGTGTTAAACTTTAGACAGGTCTGTACTGAACAAGCTCTCTGACTTCCCCTAGTGTTAAACTTTCGACAGGTCTGTACTGAACAAGCTCTCTGACTTCCCCTAGTGTTAAACTTTCGACAGGTCTGTACTGAACAAGCTCTCTGACTTCCCCTAGTGTTAAACTTTCGACAGGTCTGTACTGAACAAGCTCTCTGACTTCCCCAGTGTTAAACTTTCGACAGGTCTGTACTGAACAAGCTCTCTGACTTCCCCTACCAATTCGCCACCATATGTGTACGTTCGTTTATGTGTGTAT
This sequence comes from Anadara kagoshimensis, assembly GCA_021292105.1. NCBI lineage: Eukaryota > Metazoa > Mollusca > Bivalvia > Arcoida > Arcidae > Anadara > Anadara kagoshimensis. The sequence goes on from CM037868.1 coordinate 37,518,733, forward strand.
ATTATGTGATCAAGTTTTGGCGTGTGTGTGCGTATGTCTAGATTTAAGTAGAACTCAGTAAGATCGTCAATACAATAGTTAGAAGAAGAAGCATTTCAATCTCTCCCTGAAGCCGTCGGAATATTCATGTCATTTTATCGTCGTTTTTCCAAATGGAATTGGCAAGATGCCAGGAATTTTCTTTTACATGTTGTCATGTTATTTAAGAATAGAAAATGTAACGTATAAATATCGATTACCGCCATAAATGTATAGCAGCCTTGTCTTATAATGCACTGATTTCCCGGTCCAGCCTGATTTACAAGATTTCTCTAGTATTGACTTTTTAACCAGACTCGACTTAGCCTGTCTTGAACAAATTACCATCGTAAATAACCTTATTACTACTATTAATCTTAGCCTGTTGAATTTGAGAAGCTTCCAGAATCAAAGTCCCGGAGTTAGTTTTTCTTTAATTCAGAATACTCATCTTACGATTTACCCTAGACCGTTTAGAGTTTTCATTCTACTTCCGGAAATTAAAACATTTGTAAGACTACTGAACACTTGTTTTAATCTGTATCAAGAAAACGTTTATATAATTTACAGTAGCTAGATTTGTGCAAAATTCAAATATTAAATATTGAGATCCAGTAAACAAACAAGAGTTTGTAGGTTATATGTCTTCTTACCACAGTAATATGCAGTCACTTCAGTAGCCATGTTGCTCTTTTAGCTTTACAGGCCAGTCAAGATTCTTTACTTATATAGAGGCGGTGAGTTCTGAGATGGTAGAGTGGCGTACTGGTGTTTACCGCCCCCAAGTCAATATTCTTTTACTTTTATCGAGTACTAAGCTCGTCAGATCTAGGATTGTGTCGGTTACCGGTGTTTCCGGAGATAATAACTATTATCAACCAGCGACGACAAACTTGTCATACAAGGCCTCAGTTTCACAATCATTCATTAACTAAAATTTTCTTAAACCAAAATCTGACAAACAAAACCAAACATTTTATGGCACTAGAAACAAAAGGTGTCTACAAAATTAAAATATAGCTGTAATAAGGTTTGACTAATCTTCGAAATGTTACCTCAAATTCCTAAATGTCTTTAATATCCGAAAAATTAATTAAGTTTCAATTTTGCCAGATTTAGTTTAGGCCGGAATCTTAGTTGAGGAATTATTGTAAAACTAGAGCCAGGATCTGCCTAAATGGGATTCAAGCCTATGGACAACGTGTGCTAGCTAATATATATATATATATAATATATATATATTATATATATATATATATATATAATATATATATATATATTATATATATGCAAAATGCAAGCAACAATATCTGACTGATCAAATCATTATAATATAGAGTTTTCTAATTAACAAATCTGGATATTTCTGAATTTCTGATATTAACAATAATAGAAAAGATATAGTTATAATGAACCGGAGAAGAATTAATTATCGTATAGTGTATGTTTATATGAAATCACGAATTTGAACTTTCAATGAATACTGATGCTTAATTAGTGTAAATGATGATGTGTATCCTAGCGACGGAAACGTTACCATAGTAACAGCTGTCATCGATGACAGTTTGTCAAAGACAGGTGTAATATTACCTGTTAAACAGGTAAGACACCTTTGGAGCGCTAAATGATGTGATAATGAGGTTTTACAAAAAGCTGCAACTACATAGAATTGTTATCATGGGTAACACTTCAACATATTATCATCTTTCCTTCGTTTTTGTTGTTGTCGAATTATAAATGAATCTCCTTTCACAGAGTGTTCTCTTATTTCATAAAATCTTCTGTATTCCACGTTATATATAATTTTTGAATGTACTTAATGATTAAATTTAAAAAAAAGGGTATATGACACACAGTAGTGTCTGTATTTCGCTGATTCTACATTGCACAGTTATGTTCCTAAATCTATATTTCACATGTTTTTGTATTTCACAGTAGTGTTTCTATATTTCACATGTTTTTGTATTTCACAGTAATGTTTCTATATTTCACATGTTTTGTGTTTCACAGTAGTGTTTCTATATTTCGCATGTTTTTGTATTTCACAGTAGTGTTTCTATATTTCACAGTAGTGTGCATATTTGGCTGTTTCTGTACTTCAAAGTAATGTTTCTATATTTCGCATGTTTTTGTATTTCACAGTAGTGTTTCTATATTTCACAGTAGTGTGCATATTTGGCTGTTTCTGTATTTCAAAGTAATGTTTCTATATTTCGCATGTTTTTGTATTTCACAGTAGTGTTTCTATATTTCAGTAGTGTGCATATTTGGCTGTTTCTGTATTTCAAGGTAATGTTTCTATATTTTACAGTAGTGTGCTTATTTGGCTGTTTCTGTATTTCAAATTAATGTTTCTATATTTCACGTTTTTGTATTTCACAGTAGTGTTTCTATATTTAAGTAGTGTGCGTATTTGGCTGTTTCTGTATTTCAAAGTAATGTTTCTATATTTCACATGTTTTTGTATTTCACAGTAGTGTTTCTATATTTCAGTAGTGTGCATATTTGGCTGTTTCTGTATTTGAAAGTAATGTTTCTATATTTCGCATGTTTTTTTATTTCACAGTAGTGTTTCTATATTTCAGTAGTGTGCGTATTTGGCTGTTTCTGTATTTCAAAGTAATGTTTCTATATTTCACGTTTTTGTCACAGTAATGTTTCTATATTTCAGTAGTGTGCATATTTGGCTGTTTCTGTATTTCAAAGTAATGTTTCTATATTTCGCATGTTTTTGTATTTCACAGTAGTGTTTGTATTTCATTATGTTTCTGCATTCCACAATCGATGTTTCTGTATTTTGCCGTGTTTCTGTATTTTACAGTAGTGTTGTCTGTATTTCAGTATCGTGTCTGTATTTCGCAGTTTTTTTCTGTGTTTTTCAGTAGGGTTTCTGTATTTGACAGTGTTTATGTATTCGACTAGTGACGATCAGATGGTATTTATCATCCGTTGTGGTCCCGAATTGGTCTTTTAAACTTGGAATGTTGTAATTAGAGGTTGTTTGGGAGGGGGGATACACATACCTGTAGAACATCAAGTAACTGTTTAATGAGTTTTCAAGCAGCAAAAAATTAAAATCTCCAAAGATAACAGATGAATAATCTTGAAGCTTTTAAAATCAATTACCACCACTGCAATAACATTTATTTAGTTTTGGCAGACAAATAATGTTAAGCAATGAATGGCACAATATCTGCGGCAAAATACCCGTATGATAGTAAAAATCTTACTTCATGATGTTGCTGACGTTGTGGCAATTCTTTTGTAGTTCGGATCAGGCAAGATGCACGGACATGTCTCTCCCCTGAAATCATACAAATATAAATTGTTAATGATCAAAGTTACCACTTTTATGTTTTAAGGACGGTGGCGTGGAGCAAAGTACTTTATGTGTCAGTCAAGATTCTTTCACTTATATGATGAAGTATGGCATGGTGGGTAGAGTAATGGTGTTTTATGCCTCAGTCAAGATCATTTCACTTAATTTCTGGGTTGGTGGGATGGAGTAACTGCGCTTTACGTCAAAGTCAAGATTATTCCACTTATATCGGGGCAGTCAGTTCAGGAATAGTTAAGGGAAATGGAGTGTCCAGAGAAAACTAACGACCTTTGCAGTCCAACTGATGAACTCTCTCACACTAGGATTTGCCCGCGGAGGGATTTGAACCGAGGCGATAATAGGTGCTGTGGGCGTACAACTTCCGGCGCACGATTCAGACCACGCGACCACCGTGTCACTTTGATGTTGTTAGAGGTTTATAGTTAATATACAATTTTTAAAATTTTTATCTATCAATAAATTCAAAAAGTAGATCTATTATAACATCTCGTGTTCTATTAAAACTAGATGGTATGTTGATTTGAAATCAAAATGTCACCGTCAATATTTCAAGATAATGTCAATGTTTATTGCATACCATATTTGTCACTTTTGTTTTAAGTGTCTACTTCAAGAATATTTCTATTATATTGAGACGTCACCAGCTATAGTGAAACGGCAGATATTTTTTAACGTTTGCAGGGCGCCCAGTACAATTTACAGGGATTGTTATTTAACGTTCTAAGTACGTCGTGACAAGGGGGTGGTGGTGGTCAGTTTTTAGGTCGTGACTGTGGCGAAAGAACAGTCGCTACGAATTTTCAAGTCTTGGCCAGACCAAGCCGGAGTTCGAACTCACGAACTCCAACATACGAAGCGAGCACTTTATCAGCTAAGCTACCGCAGAGGTACAGGCGATATTCGAGTAAACGTACGCGTTCATAGTCAACATTAAGAGTTAACAGGCAATATTCTCACTATATACCTGATGTTTATTGGGCATTTATTGTCAGGATATACATAATCTGACAATGTTACGTCACAGAAAGACGTTCGGAATGTATGGCTGTCCGTTCGGAATGCAGGAAGTAACAGATAAGATCTTGAGGAGAATTGTTACGTCGATTTGTTATGAACCATTCAGAAGATAACATCAGTCATTAATATATTAATCCGAGTGATATCAATCTATATCACCGTGCGCGGAGGGATTTCTACCGTATCATATTGATCACGACTATAGTAATCCTCCGCCACGTGGAAACTAGATCTTACTGTGGATAGTAATCTTCACGGTTATCAAATTTACACTTTATCTAATTGTTTCAGCGAGGTAGGATTCTCTCTCATATTACTCCAAAACGCTTACATGAGGCAGTTTGTTTTTCATATACAATAATATAATTTTCACAAGGCAAAACAATGACATGACATTTCATATAAAATTTGATAGTTTACATTACTAAATGTTTAACACAGTTAAGCAAAACTTACAAAACACCTAAACCCATTATACTTCTACATGCTTATATGAGTCGACCAGTTCTCTATATATGTTATACAATACTAATGCTTTTCACGAGGCAGAACAGTTCTCAATATGAACTTTTTAAAAAATAAGTCGGCAAGTTTTTCATATTTACAAAATAAATGGTTAAAACATCGCAGCACGAATTTACATGGTTAAGCAGTGTTACAAAAGCACCGAGACAGAGAACGTTAAACATCCAGGCCTAACTGGTTAAGCTAAGGAAACTTTGGACATCCAGGTCATGCTGGTTAAAATAAGGTAACTTTGAGCATCCTGACCAAGCTGGTTAAGCTAAAAGATCTTTGAACATTCGGTCCCTGCTAGTTAAGCTAAGGAAACATCCGGGTCCTGCTCGTTAAGCTAAAGAAACATCCTGGCCCTGTTAGTTTAGCTAAGGGGACATCCGGGTCCTGTTGGTTAAGCTAAGGGAACTTCGAACACGTCATCTGGGTCCTGATCTTAATGTTATTACTGATGTAACGCTTTACAACTTGCATTCAAATTAAATTCCCCGGATGTTTTACATCAAGAATATTTGGCCTTCATCTCGTGGTTTACCAACAGTTTAATTACTAGGTACAATATTATAACTGATTAACGGTTAACTAACAGAAGTAATACGGATAATTATCACCAATTATCAGTCAAAACATGGCGGATAATTAACTGTCGGTCACGTGATAACACATCACATCCAGATGTACATACACACCCGTTATTTCAGAATTCACAGCAATTTTATGCTGAATTCACAGTTTGTTATAATACATTATACACTCGCTCAGCAGGTGTAAATCTCAGGTATTAATTTACAGGTATGATAATTAAAATCAGGTGCGATTCCACGTGATAATTCACGTATGGTGTTACTTAATTAATTTCAAAATGGAAAAAGGATACTTATATGTATTATAATAGTACACACACACATACAGAGAGAGAGAGAGAGAGAGAGAGGAGAGAGAGAGAGAGAGAAGAGAGATGGTTAATGTCAATACATTTATCGCGCACGTTACATGTAAAAAGCTGAACTCCCCCTCTCTCTCTCTCTTAGTGTAGATGACATGGTTTTTTCGTCGTTATTTAATTGGTTGACGGCACACGACCTGTTAAAATACATGACAGGTGCGTTAGCTCTGTAAAGAAATAAATGTATTATACAACATCGGCCACATGCACCGATCCATAAAACTGTTAAAATACATCATTATGTAAACTAATGTCAACAAACACAGATATAGTAAAGTTATTCAAGTGTTATAAGGTTAAGTTTATTTAAAAACAGTGGTTGAGAGAGAGAGAGAGAGAGAGAGAGAGAGAGAGAGAGAGAGAGAGAGAGAGAGAGTTGCTTCAATTACTTCCATCACTGTCTCAGTTCTCAGATTTACGGCTGGTTAATTGATATCTTTAAAACAATGAAGTGGGGTTAGGTTTTTTTTTTGGACATTTATATTTTTGTCGGACCATTCTTTCCATCCCCTTCATATGAAATACAACTTGTACATGCATTATGCAAATCGACAGAATTCTCTCCCCCTCTCTCTCTCTTTATATACAGTAAAACCTGTCTATAAAGGCCACCCGTGGGAACCAGAAAGTGACATATATGGGCAGGTGTCCTTTATATACAGGTTGAAATAATTTGAATTAAAATAATTGGGATACAATTCTATTGGCCTTTATAAGCGGGTGGCCCTTATATAGAGATGGCCTTAAAGACAGGTTAGGCTGTAAATATATATATATATGATCAACAATTGTTAAGAACTGATGTGACAAGTGAAACAGAATTAAATGCCACAATGCACGACATATCTTTATAGGCCATCTGGTATTCTAAAAGCTAATACAACGACGTCTTGTTTCTTAGAATTGTAAAGAACGGTTACCATGGTAACGATATAAGCTCAGATGAAAAGATTAAGTTAAATGATGTTTTTTGTCAAAGACTACAAGAAAAGGAACGTGTTGTTATCAGAAGCTAACTAATTCCATTAGTCACTAAGAATCCTGGAATCAATCGATATTGAGCTGCACCGAATTGGTAAAACTGTAATACAGTAAAGCTGTACGTTAAAATGGTAAGATTAGAATCGCTAATTACAATGTTACAAAATGTCATTGATCGGCTGCAAGAATTCTGCATTTTGATTGGTCTTCGAGAACTAATTGAGATGTTTTAAGCATTTTGATTGGCAATCTGCTTAAAATTGATTGCAGCATGTTGAATTCAATAACATCGCGGATTACCGCATTATAGACGAACCGGGAAAATGTCCAATGATGAGTCACAAGGCTGACTTTTGTTGCTTCATCGGAATTTTAAGAAAAAACTGTTATAAAAAGTCAGTTTCCATGGTAACTTGACATCTTTACTATAGCACATTGGTTGTGTAGGCAACAGTAATGCTGGTTAACACATTATAAAGTCGTTCTATAAACAACTGTTAAATATAATAAACCAAAATAAATGTTAAAATGTTAACGTGTGTGCGTGCGTACGTACGTACGTCATGGCGTGTTTATTATCGTCTATTTGATATCTCTTATTAGAAAATTATGATAAATGAGAAGGTTCAACATCGAAAAATAGAATACAAGAATCGATGTTAAGTCGTATTCAAACAGAGACATACAGGTCCATGTTCAAATTACAACCCCAAACGCCAAACACAAAAATACAGGTCCATGTTAAATTACAACCCCAAACGCCAAACACAAAAATACCGGTACATGTTCAAATTACAACCCCAAACGCCAAACAAGAAAATGCCGGTACATGTTCAAATTACAACCCCAAACGCCAAACACAAAAATACCGGTACATGTTCAAATTACAACCCCAAACGCCAATCACATAAAATACAGGTCCATGTTCAAATTACAACCCCAAACGCCAAACACAAACATACAGGTCCATGTTCAAATTACAACCCCAAACGCCAAACACAAAAATACCGGCACATGTTCAAATTACAACCCCAAACGCCAAACAAGAAAATGCCGGTACATGTTCAAATTACAACCCCAAACGCCAAACACAAAAATACCGGTACATGTTCAAATTACAACCCCAAACGCCAAACGCAAACATGCCGGTACATGTTCAAACCACAACACCAAACGCCAAACACAAAAATACCGGTACATGTTCAAATTACAACTCCAAATGCCAAACACAAAAATACCGGTACATGTTCAAATAACAACACCAAACGACAAACACAAAAATACCGGTACATGTTCAAATCACAATCCTAAACGCCAAACACAAAGATACCGGTACATGTTCAAATTACAACCCCAAACGCCAAACACAAAAATACCGGCACATGTTCAAATTACAACCCCAAATGCCAAACACAAAAATACCGGTACATGTTCAAATTACAACCCCAAACGCCAAACACAAACATACCGGTACATGTTCAAATTACAACCCCAAACGCCAAATACAAAAATACCGGTACATGTTCAAATTACAACACCAAACGCCAAACACAACATACCGGTACATGTTCAAATTGCAACCCCTAACGCCAAACACAAAAATACCGGTACATGTTCAAATTACAACCCCAAACGTCAAACACAAAAATACCGGCACATGTTCAAATTACAACCCCAAACGCCAAACACAAAAATACCGGTACATGTTCAAATTACAACCCCAAACGCCAAACACAAACATACCGGTACATGTTCAAATCACAATCCCAAACGCCAAACACAAAAATACCGGTACATGTTCAAATTACAACCGCAAACGCCAAACACAAAAATACCGGCACATGTTCAAATTACAATCCCAAACGCCAAACAAGAAAATGCCGGTACATGTTCAAATTACAACCCCAAACGCCAAACACAAAAATACCGGTACATGTTCAAATTACAACCGCAAACGCCAAACACAAAAAATACCGGCACATGTTCAAATTACAACCCCAAACGCCAAGCACAAAAATACTGGTCCATGTTCAAATTACAACCCCAAACGCCGAACACAAACATACAGGTCCATGTTAAAATTACAACCCCAAACGCCAAACACAAAAATACCGGCACATGTTCAAATTACAACCCCAAACGCCAAACAAGAAAATGCCGGTACATGTTCAAATTACAACCCCAAACGCCAAACACAAAAATACCGGTACATGTTCAAATTACAACACCAAACGCCAAACACAAAAATACCGGTACATGTTCAAATTACAACACCAAACGCCAAACACAAACATACCGATACATGTTCAAATTACAACCCAAAACGCCAAACACAAAAATACCGGTACATGTTCAAATAACAACACCAAACGCCAAACACAAACATGCCGGTACATGTTCAAATTACAACCCCAAATGCCAAACACAAAAATACCGGTACATGTTCAAATTACAACCCAAAACGCCAAACACAAAAATACCGGTACATGTTCAAATTACAACCCAAAACGCCAAACACAAAAATATCGGTACATGTTCAAATTACAACACCAAACGCCAAACACAAAAATACCGGTACATGTTCAAATTACAACCCCAAATGCCAAACACAAAAATACCGGTACATGTTCAAATTACAACCCCAAACGCCAAACACAAACATACCGGTACATGTTCAAATTACAACCCCAAACGCCAAATACAAAAATACCGGTACATGTTCAAATTACAACACCAAACGCCAAACACAAACATACCGGTACATGTTCAAATTGCAACCCCTAACGCCAAACACAAAAATACCGGTACATGTTCAAATTACAACCCCAAACGTCAAACACAAAAATACCGGCACATGTTCAAATTACAACCCCAAACGCCAAACACAAAAATACCGGTACATGTTCAAATTACAACCCCAAACGCCAAACACAAACATACCGGTACATGTTCAAATCACAATCCCAAACGCCAAACACAAAAATACCGGTACATGTTCAAATTACAACCGCAAACGCCAAACACAAAAATACCGGCACATGTTCAAATTACAATCCCAAACGCCAAACAAGAAAATGCCGGTACATGTTCAAATTACAACCCCAAACGCCAAACACAAAAATACCGGTACATGTTCAAATTACAACCGCAAACGCCAAACACAAAAAATACCGGCACATGTTCAAATTACAACCCCAAACGCCAAACAAGAAAATGCCGGTACATGTTCAAATTACAACCCCAAACGCCAAACACAAAAATACCGGTACATGTTCAAATTACAACCCCAAACGCCAAACACAAAAAAACGGTACATGTTCAAATTACAATCCTAAACGCCAAACACAAAAATACCGGTACATGTTCAAATAACAACCCCAAACGCCAAACACAAAAATACCGGTACATGTTCAAAATACAATCCAAAACGCCAAACACAAAAATGCCACCGGTACAGACCTGTCGAAAGTTTCACACTAAGCTGAGAAGCTGGTGTTGAATGGACATCTCATCTAGACTCCTAGCTAGCTGTCTTTCAACTGGCTTTTTATTAACTGCCAGTCTGCAGCTTAGTTTAGACTTATTTAGCATTAAACATTCGGCAGGTCCGATCAGTACAGACCTGTCGAAAGTTTAACAGTAAGCCAACGAAAGAGACGAAGCTCGACTGCCGAGATACATACCAATAAATTAGTTCCCTTTGTGCTCATGAATATTCATAACGTTATATCACGTGATCCCAAGTTCAATGACCGGGAAAGTATGAACACCAAAACAATCGATTTGTAATTGTTATTTCCCCATATGGCACCTCAACTTAACTTCTGTTGCACCGGTGTCAAGAGAAACCGAAATAAAATCAAATATGTCCTCCCAGAATGGAAATAATTAAATCTGGGTTCTGTTGCATGAATTGACGCCTTGTACTTTACTTTTAATATCCCCTAATGTGCCTCAATAAAAACGTCAGATTTGTCAAATAGATCAATTTTAAAAAAACTCGGGGAACTTTTTTGAGTGTAATTTTAAGAACTCGATTGACAGTTTCCGGAACAACATCTCTTGTGATTCCGTTTCTCTTTTCGGAAATTATTGTGAGTCGTAAGTTGGTTGAAGTAAACAGTTTCAAAAGCTCGGTTATTCGACTTTTTTCATATTTTAAAAGAAAATACTGTTGGATTAAATCGAGTTTACGCTTCGCAATGGATGTTTATTGTATCAAAGAGGACGAGCTAAAACTTTTTGTCTTTTTGACCTATAATCTCTATAACGTTGACGTTAATCCAATATGGCGGCGTATGCTAATTAGAAAATGGGACAAATTGTTCCACATGATGAATATGAAGTGGCCGAAAAGCCGTCGATAAATCGAAAGTAGCTAACGAAACGCTGTAAAGAAATAGCTAACGAGGGGCCAGTAGTAGCTGCTGATTCGGCACTAATTCGAAAGTTTAACACTAAGCTACCGAATTAGTAGCCAATCGGATGTTTTACAACATGTAAAAAAAAATTCTTGGCATCTTGTCAATTCCATTTGGAAAAACGACGATAAAATGACATGAATATTCCGACGGCTTCAGGGAGAGATTGAAATGCTTCTTCTTCCAACTATTGACGATCTTACTGAGTTCTACTAAATCTAGACATACACACACACGCCAAATCTTAAACACATAATATACACACATAAACAAACGTACACTTATGGTGGCGAAGTCAGAGAGCTTTGTTCAGTACAGACCTGCCAATTGGATGGTCCTTGCATACAGGTTAAAATAACTTAAACAAAGGGCAATTTGGGATAAACTTTTACTGGCTTTAAAAGCAGGTAACCCTTATATAGAGGTGTCCATTAAGGCAGGTTCAACTGTATTAAAATATTATATTAACCGGGCTTTCATCTATACCACTTTGTTACAAACCACATGTGTCATGACCTACTTTCAACTGTAGATATCACCAAAAATGTGTCATTAATACATTAACTTCATCATGAAATAGACTTTGATTTAAAAATAATTTTTATCTCTTTCAGATGAACCGTCCAATACAAGTTAAACCCGCTGACAGTGAAAGCCGAGCAGGTGAGTTATCTCTCTTATTTATTTATTAACCCGTTGACAGTAGAAACCACACAGGTGAGTTGTCTCCCTTAACCCGTTGACAGTAGAAACCGCGCAGGTGAGTTGTCTCCCTTATTTATATATTGACCCATTGACAGTAGAAACCACACAGGTGAGTTGTCTCCCTTAACCCGTTGACAGTAGAAACCGCTCAGGTGAGTTGTCTCCCCTATTTATGTATTAAACCCGTTGACAGTAGAAACCACATAGGTGAGTTATCTCCCCTATTTATATATCAACCCGCTGACAGTGAAAGCCAATCAGGTGAGTTGTCTCCCTGGTTTATATTAACCCGTTGACAGTAGAAACCGCGCAGGTGAGTTGTCTCCCTTAACCCGTTGACAGTAGAAACCTCTCAGGTGAGTTGTCTCCCCTATTTATAATATAAACCTACTGATTGTGAAAGTTGAATCGACAGTTCATCTCGATCCCCTGTTAACCATATCTCAACAGTTCGTCGGTAGTCGTTATTTATCTCTCGACAGTTCTTCGATAGTCGTTATTTATCTCTCGACAGCTTTTCGGTCTCTAGATCTAGCTATCAATATATGGCCCATTCGACAGCCGAACTTCGATTCCTTTTCGTTGGGCTCAGTGTTAAGCTTTCGGCAGTTCTGTACTTTGTAACAATTAACAAAAACGTAATGGCGGTGTGAAGATTAGACAAAGGTGTAACTTTTTCACATTCAAAGGCACGCGACTATTCGCGAGATTGTCGCGTGACAGACGCATGTAGTCATGGGAAAAAGTTTTAGGACACCGTTAATTTTGATGGCTACTTTTGACATTGAGATTGACACATGCCGATCTGATATTGTTGGCCAGATCGGCGTCGACCACTTTTGGTATCTGTTGCATTGATGAGGCGTGTACATTGTCCAAAAAGGTCACATGACCATGACGGTCAGATCTATTTGTTCACGACCATTGCTCATGTCCATAGTGGTCATCTTATAAGAGTGGTCACACTACTTTAGGTCTTTTTAAAGCCAGGTTTGACTGTACACATATGGATAATAAAAATATATGAGCTTAAGATTATATCTGGAAAGTGCACACTATACCATGTCTTTTTAAACTGAGTACTTTTCTCAGTAATATAACAATGTACTCGTCTTGATCATATATCTTTTTCATTTTTAACTGTACATCTCTCTCTCTCTCTCTCTCTCTCTCTCACACACACACACACACACAGGAGGATCCAGAATAATAATCCCGTATACCCCAGTTTGGTTCTCATAAGGTCAAACAGATGGTCACAGAAAGGTCAATCACCCCGACTGCCGTCTGTTAAAAGATAATTAAGTATAAAACATTCTATTTCTTAACCTCTCAATAACAAAGGACTTCAGACCACCCTCTCGTCAAGAACAAAGGCCGACTATATGGTCTTCAGGACAGCCTCCCCTCAACAACAAAGATTCTTCGGGTAACAGTCCACATTGAAGGCTCCTTTACTTGAATGGAGCAAAATTTTGCACATCAAGCATTTTTTTAGAGAATAGATGCGGCGTTATTAATTACTAAGACAATTTTAGTTATCTTACAAGATTATCCAATTAAATGTATGAACATACCTTGGGGTTCCATGGTAACTGATTCATTTATTATTTAATTAATCTATTTATTTACATGTATTTATTATTTATCAGAGATAACGTAAACGGTCCGTTTGTTCTCGTTTTTTGTTAAATTTGTGTCAATAGTATCCATATACATCTTATCTTTTGTATGTTTTTTTTTTAATTTTATCAAAAAAGTGTTATGGCAATGTATTAACTTTCATGAATAAAGTCTATGTAATTTTGTGCAATAATATTAATAATAATAATAAAAATAAATATCATCATCATCATCATCATCATCATCATCAAAAACAACTTTTCAGCAAACTGAGGTACGTGTTTTAGCTTAGTTGGTGGCATCTCCATATAAGTGAAATAATTTTGACCTCTCTCGCTCAGCACAAAATAAAAAACTTAACTCAATGTTTTTGCGGTAATAATTTGATTAGCGAGACCTTGTGTTTTGTATTAAGAGTAAAATTATTTTAAGTTTAACACCTATTTAGCCTAAGTTATTCGGATTATGAAGGTAATTGATCACATCACGTTATACAAAGTTACTTAATTAAAGATGGCAGAAATCTCCGCAGAAAATTTTGCAGTTGATTAAATTTCTTCTCAATTTTGAAATAACTAAAAGCTTTCTTAGTAATTTACTGGAATTACTTCGCCAAAAACAGATACTGTTTACTTTGATGTATCACGCGCACACACGTGCAGTTAATTTTCTACAGAACATCTTTAAATACTAACCAAGGCCGAGAAATTTGCTGTACGTGTTTTCTTTAATCCATTTTACGCTGCCAAGCCTTCACATCTGTATGTAAAGTACTCGACTTCATAATAATACCATAGCATTTACTAAAGAGTTAAGTAAGTTGAGTAATGAATGGTGTTTAACGTCCCAGTCAAGAATATTTCACGTATATCGAGACGTCGCCAGCTATAGACGAAGGTGCAGAAAGTTTGCCTGCGTGTACCGCCTGATGACATTATTATCGTACAGCAGGGTTCTGTATCGTGCCACGCCTACCGTGACACTGGGCCTCGTTTATTCAAGTTCCCATCCGAAAGAACCGTAACTTTCGTTTCGTATAATACCGAGTGCTTAGCAAAAGAACGGGCACTACCCACTTTCAAGACGGCTTCCGGGGATCGAACCTAGACCTCCCACTTACAGAGCGAGTACTCTACCAACTGAGCTACCGCAGTGGTTACATTTACTAAAGAGAGTGCATAACTGATCTGACTGAAGGTGCCATTTTACACAACCGATGTATGCCGTGGCGAGATATTTTAATTTTTTTTTAGGATTCCGTGTTCTATAATTAGACTAGGTCCATTAGCACCGCGTTACGTCTATTTCATTGTCGTAAACGTAAAATTCAGAAAGTTAATTGAAGAACAAAGATTTACATCCGTAAGCATTTACTTCTCAAAACCAAAACGGTCCATTTAGGGTAAACTCTAATCGAATCCGTCCAACGTCTTTATGTTAGTTAATAAGTAGACAGGGTTTTTTCTGTTCAGGCCACTTTGGTAGGTCGCAACTTACATGGTAGGTCATGGGCTCAAACCTTGGTTTTGGTCAGACTTGAAAAAGGCAGTGACTGTTCTTTCGCCAAACACTCGGCATTTAGAAATGAAAGCCACAATGTCCTTCGGAAGAGACCTTCAAAACCGAAGCCCCGTGTCACTGCAGTCGTGGCACGTTAAAGAACTCCCCCATTCACCTTGCCCTGTGCACACTGCAGATTACTTCGCCTATAGCTGGTGATATCTCGATAAAAGTGGAATGCTCAACTAAACTTTTTCCCCATTTTGGACATTTTGCATAAGGACACTAACATAGCATATCTTACACTGGTATCTGGAAGCCACCCGACCGTTTTTTACCAAAACCAAAAAGAAAATTTAAAATTCGATTCAGGCATGTTTCTCGGCCTATGAGTTTGTTTAGAATAATTTTTTGTGTCTTACATAGATTTAAATATATGGAACAGGAATTCATCTCTGGCGGAAATGTCGGACATACGGGCTACACGTTAATCATTGATTAATTATTTCTCTTACGATGGTAACCGTGGTTATTTTGGTACAGTCCTCCTAGAAAAGGCCCAGTCGTGCCAAGGCTTGCCAGTCGTATAGTCGTAATTGCCGTCGTTGTCATCGTCGTCGTCGTCGTATATTTAACCGTAACTGGTATTAACATAATGGTAATTTGGGTCCTCGGTGGCCGAGTGGTCTAAAACGCATGCTTACTGATCAAAGTGCCAAGGTTCAAACCCCACTCGGGACAGAGCTTACGGATTAAAGCGCCAAGGTTTAAACCCCACTCAGCAAGATTATAGTACGAAAACGTTTGTTAATTTGCTTGTCAAAGGTCGGTGGTTTTCTCCGGACACTCTGGTTTCCTCTGCCATTTCTGAACTGACCATCTCGATATATGTGAAGAATTTTTGACTGGGCGTAAAACACCATCTACAAAATGGTAGTTTTATGTCATCTCCAGGCAAAACACTTTACTGTATATAAGTTAGTCAATCTGTGCTTAAAGAACCCGATAAAATCCAACCTGTAAACGCATACAGTTGGTCAAGTGGTTAACGACGCGCACGGATATATGATTTATTGTTCGTGGATTTTGGGTGCTAGCCGCGTATATCCTTCAGAAAGACATTTCACTCCACAATGCTACAGTCTACCCAGTCGGTAAAATCATTGAAATGAGAACCGGTCGACATGCTAGGGGTTTATCAATAAAAACCCCCACCTTTAATTAAAAAAATAAAAATGAAATAAATTTTAAAAAATATGAAAATAATCTTCCGGGATTATGAGATCTGCTAACCTCAGTTATAACCATACTGTCATAGTTTAAACCAGTTAAACATTTATATCGCATGAACGCGTTTTTTTAAAACTAATTCATTTATTATTATTATTATTATTATTATTATTATTACTATTCGCTTCACCTATAGTGTGACCAGGTGAGCTACACGTGCCCTATACAGGTGAGCCCGATCATTAGTTTACAGGTGGGATTGACTCTGATTCACACATACAAAGTCAAAGGGTTCTTTTGTTTGCTAAAAGTAAAATAAATGTGTATCTTTTTACAATTCGGAAAATCTGATTGGTGCGCGTGCCAGTCGCGTGTCACCATGATAACCATCTCGTGCAGTCTTTGTCACAACCAATAATTATCGGTTTTTCAATTGACCCGATTTCTTATATCAACATGGCGGACTAACATTCTGGCATATGGTTTTTAAAATCTTTTACAAATAATTGAAAACCTTGAGTCAATAAAAACATCGACCTGAGACATAAAATAATGATACAATATCCCTGCAGAGTGTAACGATTTATGATTTTACGGTTCATTGATTACAAATGGATGTAAAAGAACGGATTTACATTTATTAAATCTGTGTGTCGTTTTAGAATTCCCATTCAATCGTAACACATTAATGATTACTTGGTGAGACTACTACCATTTGTAACCCCTCCTCTATAATTAAATTTTATGTAAAAATTTATATTTTGAAAATTTATTTTTCACAGAAATGTTCAAAATGGTTTGATTGCGTTTCCCATTCAATCGTAACACATTAATGATTACTTGGTGAGACTACCATTTGTAACCCTCTCTTCTATAATTAAATTTTATGTAAAAATTTATATTTTCAGAAACATTTATTTTTCACAGAAATGTTCAAAATGGTTTGATTGCGTCATTATTATGATTTTTCAAGTCAGAAAATAAAATAAAAAGATAATGGAGGGTGCATGTACCTTTGATTTCGCAATTAATTAAGAAACCAGGCATTAAACAATAAAATGAATGTTTCGAGATGGCACGAAAAATAAATCCCATTTGCTTATTTATTTTTACTTCGCTCATTGAAGAAACTAACGACGTTTCGCTTCAGAAATATAGATAGTTTTTATGTAACTTTTCACTGGTGACTTCCTGATACAAGTGGAATTATCCTGCCTTTAAATTAAAAATTCAAGCAATTTAACTTTTTTTTTTTACAAAATGTCAACATCGTACTGTCTTGTGCTAAACTGTCACGATATTTTAGTTAAGGGGATACTAAAATCTAACAAAAAAAAATAAGACATAGCTATTTTTATAAAAATCAACATGTTGATAAATAAATAAATAAATAAATAAATAAATAAATAAATAAAGTGGTCATTTCTCTGTGGTACTAAGAAGTCATTAAAAATGTAGACGGTGGTAGAACTTTGGCTGTTACGAGTCAAATTGTCATCGTTGGCATATACTAGTATATGATTAGCGGATACTTATTACCTAATTTGCTGACCATTAAGTGGACTTTCATTGACCGTTACATCTGTTTCTTACTTGACATCAAAGCTTTTCATTTATAAAAACAGACAATAGAAGAAATTCATCAATCGCGTCGTCACAAATTAAACTGACCACAAAGTGGATAATACAATCGCGACAAACAAAATCACCGGTCACTGTCCCTGGCCGGAGTGGCCGAAGTGTGAAACTGACCATTGTTGACAGAGTCCTAGTGCGTTATTTGTTCAATCAGTTTATAATCGACAGGTGTTTGTTCAGTGGTCAGTGGTGGCAGTTATCCTTATCCAATCAGATTACGTTCACAGCTGGTAGTGGACACTGGCTACTGTAGATTTTGACACTTTTTCTCGGGTTTAAATGACAGTTTGGCCGCTTGAAGCGTAATGACCGGACAAACTCACTTACAATCACCTGTCACATCCTTGACACGAACAAATTAATTAGTATAGCACGCGCATATCCCCGAATTAACGCACTTACAATACGGACGCACGTACTTACACAGACAGACGTATATACATACATAAAATCATGCATATGTCTTATTATAAATTTTTGAAAATTCTGAATGAAATATTAAAAAATTTATAATATGTTAATGAAATATTAAAAAATTTATAATATGACAACATATAAATTTTTGAATATTTCATTCAGAAAATTCAAAAATTTATAACATGACACATATACAAAGACGACCGCACATACGTACATGGACAGACGCACAGGCTAACGCAAATATAAGGACGGACAAACGCGCGAACATAGACATTGGTATCCTGAAAATTAATTTGCATCATATGAAAACACCATTCATATAGAGTCTATATTCTGTATGTAATTATATTGATCATAAAGAGACACCCCCACTTAGAACCTCCATTAATAATAATAATAATAATAATAATAATAATAATAATAATAATACAATAATAATAATAATACACCGACAAAGATAAAATGTTTGGCTTAAGTTTTTATTATTATAGGCATATAGCCATTTTGTGTTTAAATCAGGACTGGTTTTGGAATCGATATTTAAATTTATACCGAAAATAGAAATAAAATAATACATTGTCTTTTATCAATCAGTGTTTGTATCTGTTTAACGTACTCAGCTTCAGGTGTAATAATAATCGATGATGGTTTACCTGTCAGGAGATTTACCTGTACGGTGTAGTACCTGTGTTATACCCATAGCTTAATCAATAATTTACTTTTATACCAAACCAAATCAATTATTTAAACAGAATCACTGAATATTTAAATTGACAGATAAAAAGGAATATTATAGACAAAATAAAATGGACTAAATTTAAATATATAAATACTGGTTGTCATGGTTACGTAGGCAGGAAATACTTTAGAGACAGGTGATAAACAGATTTTGTGAAGTAAGTAAACAGTTAAGGCATGGACAGATGTTTTACTTTTTATAATTTTTGACAGTTGTGTTTGAAATATTTGTAAGAACGAACCATCTGCCATAATTACCCCACTGAAGTAACCCCATGTTTCTGTTTATAGCGCAAGGTATTCAGTGTAAATATATGTTACGTCCAAATCATGAATAAATAAACATATTTAAATCTTAAAATAAATAAAACCATGAAAATTTCAATATAGAGAATCTGTCAAATGAGGTCGCGTGTTAGGTTCATACAGTCGCGTGCCAGAAGGCGGACTGTTGACGCTTCGCTGATCACAGTAAGAATTAAAACCCGGTCTGGTTAATAATGGATTCACCCATCAAATTTGGATTTTAACAAGAATTTGATTGATATTTCGTCATTTTTTTTGCATCGTATAAATAAATTATAGATTTTTTGAATTTTATAAACAAAATATTTTATATATAATTTATCATCACGACCATTATTATATAATGTTACATTGTGTCGTAAATAAGAATTTGAATCCGATGTTTAGACATATAAAATGTCTCTGGTTTAGATTATGGCAACAATGAAAAAAATCTCCACTTTAAAATATTTAAAAAAAATCGAAAGTAGCGTGAAATATCTGAATCAAAGCTGCTATATATAGCGTCAAAGAATTTCCTGTTAAATGTATTCACGTTGAAGAATTTATTGGATTTTGCTGATGAAGTTGGGTTATGTTACCTTAGCAACTAAAACCCCAGCTTCCCTTTGGTGGACGAGTCTATTTTTATAAAGGGTAAGACAGCTTCTTTGTCCTGGAATCGTATAATGGTAAACAAAGGCCGGTGTAATGATTTTGAGTGTATAGTAGATTTAATTATTTTGTATTCTGGCGGCGGAGGGATATAAAGTTGATTGGTGTGACTGGGTCAGCCTTAGTTGTGTACATTTGGTGTGTGTGGATGTTGTAACGCTGTTGTTCGGCTTCACCGTTATCTATATAATTATTTATTTATTTATTAATTATAAACTTTGTGTTGTGTCCGTATAAACATGGTCGTAGGAACAGAAACAGGAGGTAAGGAAACTTAATTATGTCAATTTCTATTGTTAAGAAATATATTTTCATTTTATAAAAGATACAATTGCCATATACAGCTATTTTCAATAGACGACAGAATTGTCAATTAAAGTAATAATTAATTTCAGTAATTTTGAATATAAGAAATATCAAAAGAAGAAAAAATATCACGAATAATGATGTCATTTTTTGGACTTTTGGAAATACGTCAGTATATAATGTAAGTTTTGTTCACACATTCTTGACTTCTACCGAAATAGATAATCATTTCGATTTCACAGTTATATTATAATATTCACCGTATCTCTGTTTAATGAGATGAAATTTTGAATTATATTCTTTCTACGCATGATAAATGTCTGATGGTATTAACGGGTTGGCATGATAGGAATTGGTAAGTAGATGTGAGAGTATTGATTTTGAGAGAGAGAGAGAGAGAGAGAGAGAGAGAGAGAGAGAGAGAGAGAGAGAGAGAGATACACAATAATAATAATAATAATAACTTTTATTTGAGGGTTGTTTATTTAGACTGAGCCAATCTTACAAACATTTTTAGGTGGCTGAAATGATTATTAGTTAAATGTATTCAATTTCGAGTAGTCACTGTACTACTGTCACTGTAGTCAGCGACCAGTGAAAACGTAGTCGGGTAGTCATGGTAATACTGTAGCCGTAGTAAGAGTCCTGTCAGGTACCAGTCACAAGGTAGTGGGGTACTCAGGGACAAGTGAAAACGTAGTCGGATAGTCATGGTAATACTGTAACCGTAGTAAGAGTCCTGTCAGGAACCAGTCACAAGGTAGTGGGGTAGTCAGGGACCAGTGAAAACGTAGTCGGGTAGTCATGGTAATACTGTAGTCAGATACCAGTCAGGTACCAGTCACAAGGTAGTAGGACAGTCGGGGACCAGTCAAAACGTAGTCAGGGACAAGTCAGAACTAAGTTGGGTATTCAGGGACGTCAGAACTTAAACGGGTAGTTGGGGACCAACCAGAACGTAGTCGGGGACCAGTCAGAACTAAGCTGGGTATTCAGGGACGTCAGAACTTAAACGGGTAGTCGTGGATCAGCAAGAACGTAGTCGGGGACCAGTTAGAACTAAGTTGGGTATTCAGGGACGTCAGAACTTAAACGGGTAGTCGGGGACCAACCAGAACGTAGTCGGGGGACCAGTCAGAACTAAATTGGGTATTCAGGGACTTCAGAACTTAGAAGGGTAGTTGGGGACCAACCAGGACGTAGTCGGGGACCAGTCAGAACTAAGCTGTGTATTCAGGGACGTCAGAACTTAAACGGGTAGTCGGGGACCAGTCATGACGTAGACAGATAGTCAGGGACCAGTCAAAACCTAGTCAGGTAGTCGGGGGCCATTCAGAACGTAGTCGGGTAGCCGGTGACCAGTCAGAACGCAGTTGGCCAGTTGGGGATCTGTTAGAAACTTCAAAGTAGTTAGTTAGGTAGTCAGGGACCAGTGAGAACGTAGTCGGGTATTCGGGGACCAGTCACAACAGTCGGCATATGGATATTAACTAACACGATAACCCTGACGACTTATTTTGAGATTTATGTTTTTTTCCCACTCTTTTTTAAATTAGTAAATTTCAATTAAAACACGACGTTTAATTGTTATATATAGTCTTCTTATTTGGATCGACCCTTGTTAGACCCCACTCACTTCAAATTATCTCCCTTTAAATAAAAATATTGATTTTCTTTTTGTTTGCGATACATTGGAATTAAGACGGAGTATCTTTGTGTTGTCAGATTTTGATACATGTCATAAGCGACTTAAAGCTAAGTCGGTCGCCATTGTATTGGTGATGTATACTGTCAAGGAGCTTTACAATCATTCCAATATTTATTTTTTCCCGTCTGGCTTTAAATCTGGCAAATATGTTTTGTTTTTTTTTTGTTTCTAAAAACAGTTTTTTTACGTCTGTAGTGCAGCTTTGTATATCTTATATTTATGACTCCATTTACAGTTTTCATTTATTTCGCTTAAAATTATAATTTCATGAATCGTTAAGGGTTTAAAATGAATGATATTCATTATAATATTGTGTGATCAATACCTCTTTTTGTGCGAACATTTGCATTACAAATTCCCGGAATAACGTCATTTTCCCGGGAAAACATCAGCAACTATATGGCACAAACGTTATATCGTATGACGTAGTACGATCTCGAACCTTTCTATAAAATTAAGGATAGTCATTTAGACGTGTTTTAAACCAAGACTTTTTCTTGAGATCTTTTTATATCATTTAATTGTTATACATTTATATTTTTCAAGCCACATTTAACGACACTGTGTGTAAATTATGGCGGTCATTTTTCAGGTCACGTATGTAGGATGTTACGTTTCCTATTTGTATTTTATAAAAGCTGCAAAACCAATTCAAGATTGTGTTTGAGTTGGAGCCTGGATCAATACAACCATTAATTATTTACCAAAGAGACTTTACACATGGGAATTATTGAACTATACTAAATTATTTTATGGCGAATTCGTGTCAAACGTTCTATTATCAGTCTGAAAATAAAAGGTCGGCTTTTGTAGGAATTCGTAAAAATATAGATATGATCAGTATATAAGCAGTAGCTTTTCTATAGAGTTGTCATATAAAATTGTCATGCCTTCGTTTGGGTTGACATACTGAAAATAAAAGGACGGTTTTTGTAGGAATTCGTTATCACTAAACAGTAGGTTTTGTCATATACAATATTGTAATGATTTCATTTGGGTTGACATACATAACAATATTACAGCATCTATATAATGAATCAGTCAGGTTTTTGTCATGTACAATATTATCATGCCTTCGTTTGAGTTGACATATAAAACAATAATGTATCGGTATAATCAGTTGACTGTTACAACGGTCCTTCTTCCCTTAATGCGTTTTTACACAAAATAACAGTCAGATTTTTTGTTTAATGCGTTGACACACAATAGGATAATGGTTATGGGTTGACACATAGTCCGTCTATTAATGAGTTTTTAAACAAAAACATTCATGCTTCAAGCTGTTAAATGCGTTGACACACAGGACAATGGTTATGGATTGACATGTAGAACGACAAAGGGTTGACTAACAGAACGACAATGTTTTGACACATACATGTAGAACAAAAATACGTTGAAAAACGAAAATGGGCTGGCACACAGAATGACCATGGATTGACATATAGGGAACCACCATGGGTTGACACTGTTGAATGAGTTGACGCATAGAATGACCATTTCTCCTTTAATACGCTGACACAAATAACCGCCATTGTCTCGACTACTAGTGTCATAAACAATTTTTTGAATGAATTGTATAATTAAATTAAAAAACCTGTTTAATTACATATTGTATATAATAGTCATATCACCGCTTATTGAGTTGATATACATAGAACAGCCGAAGAATTATACAGTCGTATCACATTTAACGTTTGTATCACACATTCATACATTGGTATCACATTCATACATTGGTATCACATTCATTCATAAATTGGTACACATTTATACGAATTTTCATTTGTATCGTATACATTTATGCATTTGTTCGCATACATTCATACAGTCGTATCACATTTATACGTTTGTATCAAACATTCCTACATTCGTATACATTATACGTAATTTTCATATTACGTTTCTATTCGTATACATTTCATAAATTGGTATAGATGTATACAGTCGTATCATATTTAAACATAAATGGGTATACATTTGTACATTTATTCATTAAATTAAATACATTTGTATTCGTATCACATTCAGAGACCGTACAAGACAAGCTCATCCTAGCTCCGTTTCGCTCTCTGTTTATAAACGATTTTAATACATAAACCAGCTGTTCAGTGGCATGTGTACGACTTGAGTCTCCTCTTTGTTCAGTATAAATTCAGTAGCGTGTAAAAGTACGCTATATTGGTATTAATGTTTATAATTAAATTCCTACTAAAATGGGGACCGGTATGGGTAATAATTTGACTGATTTAAAATCGCGTTACATGGTATTATAAACTGTTTACTTATATCGAGACATTATCAACTTAAAATCAGGACTGGTTATTTAATTTAACTGCATTGATATCTTCTACTAAGGTCTTTAATCAGAAAAGTTTCTTTCTCAGTATTACTTGTAGAAAGGATCAGAGTGGTGGATGGGGAGAAATGGATATGTAGGGGAGGGATAGGGTTCATTTACATGTTGTTGTTAAATATTAAGTATTGCTCTTATTCTGTATTAAAAGAGAGAGAGAGAGAGAGAGAGAGAGAGAGAGAGAGAGAGAGAGAGAGATTGTTTTCAACTGAAAAGAGAGAGAGAGAGTTTTTAAATTCAAATGGAGAGAAAGGGGGTTATTCAAATGGAGCGCGAGATTATTCAGAGAGAGAGAGAGAGAGAGAGAGATTTGAATGAGTCATACGTATCTATTACACAGTGTCAAGCCTTTATATCGATCCATTTGCAGAGATTCCTGCAGACAGGTTGTTTTAGAGAAAGAAAGATTCTTTTGGAGTAATCGGATCGATAGTTTAATTCCGTAGTCCGCATTCAGTTTACTTTCTGATCAATAATGGAACTGTACCATTTTTGTTTAGGAATGCAGCATACACGTCGCTTAAATTGATGGCATCACAAAACTGGGGACCTGTAAAGGGAAAACTTGTAGAGAATTAACCGTTTTAGCATCTGGTCTACTAGTATAATAATATTAATAATAATAATATTGACATTTACATACATACATGGAGCGAGCATAATACAAAATGAAATCACGAATCTAAAATATAGCGCAGTAATATTTCTTGTACACCTCGATATGAAGGAGGACAACTTGACAACAAAGAACAATATTCAAATTCAACAATTCTAGTTATTTTATAAGGTATTAGGATCGTTGTCCATTTGTATCTGTCTTACATTATACCATAATACTTCTAAAAAAGCGCCACAAGTCTGCATAATAATATGCGCCATTTTACTTGGCGCGCTTACAAAGGTATTTTTATTGTCATTTGAAGAATTTTAGATTTTTTTGTACAAAGAGTACACATTTTAAATATAAAAACATAAAAATGAATATTTTACTTGTGTAGTAAAATAACAACAATGACATACATGACACAACTGGTGAAAATAAATTTTATTTTATTGTAGAAGACAGAAAATTATTTGTTGGTATGTTGAACAAACAGCAAACGGAAGAAGACGTACGACAACTATTTCAACCATTCGGAACAATTGAAGAATGTACAATCCTGAGAGATCAGAATGGAAACAGTAAAGGTAAACTCCCTTACCGTAATATGCGGTCAATTGTGATATCGGGCTCCAAATTTGCGGGTAAAAGGTTTCACTGTACTCGGGATTTTTACGTATTTGCAAGTGTTGTAACGGATTTTTGAACCGAAAGTGTGAATTATAATGTAAAAAATGAAAAACGGAATGGAGGATGAATTTCATGTACCGTATTTTTCTATATTTCAGGCTGTGCATTTGTGAAATTCGCGTGTCATACAGAAGCCCAGTCAGCAATTAACGCCCTCCACGGAAGCCAAACGATGCCAGTAAGTAAAAATATTAATTTCCTTCTGTAATAAAATATACGTAGGTAAATAGATTCCATGTTGACTGACTAGATGGGCCGAAAATAATGGCAAAATACTTAGTTAACGTTTTTAAAAAAAAGTAAATGGAATCCATTTTTGATGTAAATGCTGGGTGAATGGTTTGGTATAAGATGGCAAGCGATGTAGCTTTATGCTCACCACAGTTAGTTATTAGTTTTGGGCTCTTAGCTATATTCATAATAATGTCTGGAAGTCACGTCACGTCACGTGACCAGCGTGAATTTGTGATTTTCAGGCTAAAAGAACAATTGGTGCGATAACAAACGTAGCTTAATGGCGTTATAGACCAATTAATCTTCTGACGTAAACGGCATGCCATCAGTTGGCAATTAAAGACAGCGAGTTATTAGAAACCCCATTTCTAACTAGAGCTCTCTTCTATTATTAATATGAAAATATTTCGACTTAATTCAAAGTTCAAGATAAAAGAAGTTTGTGTATGTATGTGTGCTTTTTTCGACAGGAAGTAACCTCATTTTCAAGATATATTAATTTTGAAACTTTGTATTTTACAACTTTATTGCAGGGTGCATCATCAAGTTTAGTAGTAAAATTTGCAGATACAGAAAAGGAGAGACAACTCCGTAGAATGCAACAAATGGCTGGTCCATTAGGATTGTTAAACCCCTTTGCTCTTTCACAAATTGGTGCTTATGGTGCTTATGCTCAGGTAATTACCATGGAAACGACGCATGTAAACGATGCTCAGAAACGGGGGGAATTAAGTTATTGTAAAATTAATTAATATATTGTTAATCTTTCTAGAAAGCAATGACTAAAATTTTAAAATTATTATTTCTTCTTTCTAATACATAGAATATGATATATAAATGTCACAAATTAATAACAAAATAATTGTATATCTATACATAGATCTTGATTTTTAATCTGGAGATTCGCGTAGCAAAAGTGAAAATGGATCAATTGATAAAACCATACATGTAGCCAGATTCTGTAAATTTAATTATTTTGATCCCCCATCAAATCGGAGATTCTGTTAACATTATAAACTATGATTCTTGTCCATTTGTCACATAATTCTTTGTGTTTTAGGTATCACAACAACAGGCGGCGATAATGGCGGCTGCGGCTTCACAGGGAACATATCTTGCCAGCCCGGTGACCACATTAGCTCATATACCCCAGCTTGGTGCGCTGGCCACGCCCAACGGTATAACCACGGCAACACTTACGCCCACAACAGCCACATTAGCCAATGGTAAGAAAACATACCCAGCGATTAGTCAAAGTAACCAATTTAACCAAATACGACGTTATTTCTTATTTAATTAAGATATAGAGTTGTGAATGTTTTTATTGTTACTATATAGTTAACCACTCTTTAAAATAAGTTTATGGACCACCTAGGGTTTTGTTGCAAATTGCAGTTTATAATGTTCCCTTATCACAAACTAACTGAAAGTTCTTTTTTGCTTTAATTCGTTCTTTAATCATTTTATCATCAACAGCAAATATATTCTTAACCAAAACCCAGTTAATTTTTACTTTTTTCAATTTGAATACCATATAAAGAGACTTATTTTATTTGTTTTTTAAATAAAAAAAAATCTTTCAGTCAATGTTCAAATGATCATTAAGATAAAGCAACATTGAATGTTTTACAGGGACCACAACAATTAACGGAGCGCCACCTAGCGTTCTATCGCCAACGGCAGTTGCCAGTTTTCCATTACCACAAGCCAATGGACAAGGACCTGAAATTTATGCCGCAGCCAATGGCATCCCTCACTACCCTGGTGAGTGTCAAGTTCTAGATATAGGTAAGGTTACATAATTGATATTGACGCTTCCGGATTATCTATACGCATGCCTGCAGTCAACCAATCAGAATGCAGATAACAGATGAGCTAGATAATGCATGCTAACGCTTGTAGATAGGAATGCAGAGGAAATCAGTATTTATCACCTTTCGGAAAGAACCAAGAATTATATAAAATATTGCCTCCCTTTCATCTATATGGCTTTTAATTATAAAACAGTTTCAAGAATACGTGCTTGTAGAAAATTTAAATTGCTAGATGTAGTTGAGCAATGACATTTGTTTTGTGTTAGTGGGAAGTCCAAGTTGGTTTGGGGTTTGGCATCTTGTGAGATACACATACTTTGTGTGACATCATAATCAGAGGACAATCAGAAGACATCATCCTGTACAATACACATACCCTGCGTGATGTCATTTAAATATTTAGTTTTGCTGAATAATTCCTGGCTTTAAAAAGTGGCGTGTTTGGTTCTACATGGACAATGCAACATTTTAGCAAAATTTTGTATATTTTGAATTGATAAAGAATTGATCTGTTTTGATGGGGTTATTAATACGCAAAGGATGTCGAAAAAATAAAACAGTCACGAAAATGAAATATATTGCAGTTATTATTTAAAGTTAAGGTTATAATTCCACAAGGGAGGTGATAAATTCTTCTGAGCTTGCTTAATATTGAAATGCTAACTAGACTGGTACCCTATACCGGAAGTAGACTAACCAGGATACTGCTACTAATCATCTGCTCTAACGTTTGGTATTATTAGTCGCTAACCATGATTGTTTGTTAGAACTATTTTATAATGACATTTTATCCTTTATCAATTAATAATAATAATAACAATAATAATTATTATTGTTATGTTATTAGCACAAAACATATACTATGTATATGGTTATGGCAAAGCAAACAATACAATATATGTAACTAGGCAACGAGTGTCCAATCAGCGTTCAGAAGTAACTCGCATGGGAGTCGACCTTACAAGACAATATAGAATCTATTACCGGGCAGTAAAACAAATGCATATTGAGTCATTTAACTGATTAAATATATTTAAGTAATGAACCACATTATTAATTTCAAAATGCCTACTCAGTCTTCAAACGAGGGTTTAGTTTGGACTATTTTTCAAAAAAACGTCTACTTATGTTAAATATGTCCCCACTCAGGTGTCAACATTGGGATCATTTTACAGAATCAATGGCCCCTTTATGGAATAAACATGTTTTATTTAATCTTAGATCTGTCCCAACACGTAATGTTAATATTGATTTTGTACCTTTTCTGAGAAAAATAATTTGGTTGGTTAGTTATATTACCTTGATTTTAGAATTAATTTGATTGGTTTTAATGTTTTATAACATTGTTTCATACGATTCAATTTGATTGGTAACTGTTTTGTAAACATAAGTTTGATTGGTTACAGTTTTGTAAACATAAGTTTGATTGGTTACAGTTTCGTAACCGTGACATTGTTTTCCTTTTATAGCACGTAACATTTCTCTGCCTGTTGCAGCACAAGCAATGACGAATGGTGATCCTCTTCAAGCCTATGCTAGTGTTCAGCCATATGCAGGAATTGGTGAGACCATTTTGAGTAAATGTCACCTATATTTTAATGATCTTTACCAAAGTTGGCGCTCTTTGTCTAATGTTAGAACGCATCTGTCAATGGCTACGATTGGTTCATAAATACACAAAATTGCTTTGTGAAACAAAGCTGACAGCAATTGCGACTTACTATCAAAACGGTTTTAATAATTGTAAAAAATTCAAAAATTGTTTTAATAACAGGATATCAACAAATGTTTTCCCTGGTAATTTAAAACAGTTTGTTCAATAATGTTCAGACGTTATTTTCAGCTACTAGCATTTAGTACCAATATGTTTTATCCGCGAAAGTTCGACGCAAAGCTTTCCCGGATATAGCAACCGCATGTATAACTGCTTAACCAGAAACGATATCCGTTACAAAGTTCAGCTGCATCGCTGCAGTAGATCAAAGTTGAATCAAGTCAGATAACCTTTTTTAGTGATTGTTTTTAAGAGTGCCAACTATGGATAAAGACTGATACTTTTTACTTTTGTTACTAACATATTTGTGAACGTGTTTGTATCTTTGATTGAATGGGTTTTGTTGAGAAAATTTTTCTATCACAGATGCGAGTGGTTTATTGCATACAGAATTCACGTATATACATTTGGTTGGCATGGTTACTAATTTAAGATAAACATTGTGTCTCTACTTTTTGACAATACTAGTAGATATATCCTCGTATTACGGATCGCCCATTATTAGAGTTGATTAAAAATTTACCATGGAAAAAGATATCCGTCAACAGTATCTTCGGAAAACGGTATACACAGCTTTTACGAGCCACTTTCCAACTTCTTTCAAAAAAAAAAAAAAAAAAAAAAAAAAACCCGCACAAGCGATATGTTGAATTTTACCTGGCTCATATAACGTAGATTTTTTTTGTTGAATATAGGTTATTCATATGTCTGTTATTCATGTGTCTGTTAATCACTATGTCTAGCTCTTGTTGAAAGGTATACGTTCACACGTATAGTTTAGTAATCTTGTTGTTATAACTAATGCTCTTTGATAGCAATTGCTCTTAGTCCACCAAAGGCATAAAATATCACTTCCCTTCGAATCGCACATAAAACGCGTTACTTGTTTAGGTGTTCCACTTAGTATAAAGACAGACGTAATTGAGACCGATGGCATGTTCTAATCAAATTTGTTTGAGGTGTTGTGTTCAAGTGTGTTGATTTTACGTTTTATTCCAGTTTTGCATATTTCATCTATTTTATCTGAGAATAGAATTGAGTGGGGTAATGGAGTTTTACGCCCAAGCCAAGAATCTGTCACTTACATCGAGGTGACCAATTCACTGATGGTAGAGGAATTGAAATGTCCTGAGAAAACCACCAACCTGACAAACATTCTCACACTAGGATCTGTCCCCGAGTGGGGTGCGAAACTAGACAATGAGAGACATTGCGATCTGTATACCGGCGCTTTAAACCACTCATTCCATTTATTATATACTCTGTATGTACACGGTTTATGATATGAGTATATCGGTTTGCTTCATTTTCAGCTTACCCTGCTACTTATGGCCAGGTACAGGCTTTGGCTGCTCAACATGCTACACTTCTTCCTACAGCACAAAAAGAAGGTAAACATATTTTAGATTTAAACAAACATCTGACATCGATACTTATAGTGTTGTGTTTCTGGTCTCGTTGCTATGGCTATTGCCAATGATGCTATTTCGCGGAAAAATGATATAAAATTCAGAAGGTCCTAAAATGAGCTTATCATCTCTCGTATGATTGGGAATGTTCATCTTGCCGGCCACTATAAGATCTCTCAAACACCTGAATGTATGCATTAACAAGCGACAATCCGCCTTCTTTCCGCTGGAAACTTATCTTTCTAAAGTTTTGGTGCCTCTGTATATGAAAAAAAAAAAAATAAAAGTAACGTTTGAATAATCAATGTTTAAAAGAAGACAATGACCAATCAAAATAATATTTAGACTGGAATAGCCAATCAAAAAAGAGAAGAAGCCAATGCCCAAAGAAAATAAGGCAATGACCAATCAAATAACACCAGTAAAAATAAGAAAACAAGACAATAACCAATTAAAATAAGTAAGGATGGCAATGACCAATCAAAATAAGATCAGACGGGAAAAGCTTCAAGTAAGCAAATACATCACAAGTAATCGGACAAGAATCCATTGAATTTAAATGTTATTATATGTGTGTGGAAAATTTTTGACAGTTTTCATGGAAGTTAGTTTATAATTTAAGAATGTGTTATTTTAGTGTTGTATTTGGCTTGTCTAACTTGATGCTGCTTTGATGTTTGTTATTTTGTTTTTATGTATCTGTTAATGTTGTTGTTTTAAAATGGTTGATAAAATGAATTTGAAAATAACAATTTGCTTGAGCAAAAAGAATCTAATGCACAATAACGTTTTTCTCAACTTTTTAAAAAAGAATTAGAAAAATTTGTAATTAAGCCATCAATATAGGCAACAAATGGTAACAATAATTAATAACCGATTTTGATACCATCGGTGATTTTAATGTAATTTGGTTGCAACTTAACACATGTATATGAAGTAGTTTTATAATCTATGTTAAACGTTCAGTTGTTTGTTGTTCATGTTCTTGACTGCATGACTCAATGTCCCATGATCAAGCTAGAGGCAAGGGCCTTAGTACATAACGTCCCATGCTCCAGCTAGAGTTAAGGGCCTTAGTACATAACGTCCCATGCTCCAGCTAGAGTTAAGGACCTTAGTACGTAACGTCCCATGCTCCAGCTAGAGTTAAGGACCTTAGTATGTAACGTCCCATGCCCCAGCTTGTGTAAAGGGCCTTAATACCCAATTTCGTCAAATGTTCCGCTTGGATTAAGGACCTTAATTATCAAAATTCGTCCCGTAATTCAGCTGGAGTTCGTTCCATGCTCTAGCTGGAGGTAAGGACCTTAGCACTAAAGTTTGTCCCATGCTTCATCTAGAATTAAGGACCTTAGTTCTGTTTATAATCTATTGTTGTAACTGTTGTTTGTATTGACTGTTGTAGAGTGACAATTTTAACGATGTAGTTTATTATAATAGCGCTATTTACAGGACCAGAAGGCTGTAATCTCTTCATATATCACCTGCCACAGGAATTTGGGGATGCCGAGTTAGCTCAGATGTTCATGCCATTTGGGACAGTAATAAGCGCAAAAGTATATGTGGATCGTGCCACAAATCAGAGCAAATGCTTTGGTAAGTTAAACATTTGTGCATCTGTACGTCGCTATTTTCTGGACAACTAACGAGGGACCTTAATAACTAGCATGCATTTGCACTGGCCATTATCCGACAACGCAAAAATGTGAATATCTTGAAATGAAATGACGAAAAACTTGTTACATTTATATATCTGGCTACTTGCGATGGAATGAGAGTATTGTAAATTTCAGTTACCGACTACATGAAAATATCCAATCAAACTGTAATGCATCTGGTGTTTGGCTTTTATTATAATAGGTCTTTCCGGTCCATCAAATAGTTTGCATTACATGTTTTCTTAATCAGTTGTTCCCGATTCGTATTTATCTTTTTGTTTCGTGTTTCGATACTTTTATTTTACATGTAAACGTGTACTATGCCGCATTCGTGGCTCAAACATTTATCAGAACTTTTTTTTGTACTTTTTTATTTTCAGGTTTTGTAAGTTTTGACAATCCTACCAGTGCTCAAGCTGCCATCCAGGCAATGAATGGTTTTCAGATTGGTATGAAAAGGCTGAAAGTTCAGCTCAAACGACCAAAGGATGCCAACAGACCTTACTAAACTGGTGAGTACTGTCTTTAAATATTTATTATACAATAGCCACGTTTATGGTTCTGGTCCAATATTTTAAGTAACACCATGCATAGCGGTAACAGATTTAAAATTCTATCTTGTTGCCAATAGCTTAATAATTTGTAACATAAAATGTTGTGTTTCAATCGAAACAACAGTCTAAGGGTATTATACACCAGTTACTTTGCTTACAGTGTTAGCTATATACAAGCTACGCGGTTTACAATGATAGCTATATTTAAGTTTTTTGGCTTACAATGTAAGCTATGGCGCTTTTCCATTAAACAGAAGAGGGATTCCAATTATCATATTACATACTATGGTACTTCTTTCTTAGGTAACAGACCAAAAACAAACATTCTAATTCATGTCCAAATCACAATCCAAAAAAGTAAAAACTTTGAAACCGACGAAATAGGTTAAACACAAGGACCTTTATCAGGGAAGTTGAAAGGGTGTTCTCGAAGGGTAAGCTTCTCCTGTTGTGCTATCTACGCCCGTCACACGTGGAATGAAAGGAACACGGGATTATGGGACGCCAAATATACTCTGGATATGCTTTGGATATACGACCGTAAAACTTTCCTTTGGGATTTTGATTTGGACATGAATTGGTATGTTTGTTTTTGATTATAAGATATAAAACTGAAGTTGATTATTCAGTTGTGTGATTAAAGTTTGAACATATTTTTAGAGAAATATTTTCATATGTATTTGTAATAGCAGAATGGCATCTGAAGAGGCATATTTACCATTTATATCTCCATCTCAGATACTAAATGTATCAGCCATGATTTAGGTGTATGTAGTATAATGATTATAACACATACACCTTCGTAAGGCCTCTAGTTGACTAGAGACACAGTATAAAGACCACAGCACAGATAACATTATCATTGCCAATAGTCTATTAAGCATTATAGGAACCTCACTTCTAATTCATCAGGGGTATAGTTGCTGTCCATGGAACATTTTTGTAATCCTTCTATTTCAACTATTTCTATGGTTAAGTAGTAAGTGCCAGGGAAAATGTTTTGGAACCGTTCTATGTAAATGGTTAAGTACCATAGAAAAACGATTTAAAACCGTTCTATTTCAAAGACAAATGTCTTTGAATTTTATTAGAGTCTTTCTATTTCAATAATTTCAGTCCTGTGAATATTTAAGAACAGTTCTATTTCATTGTTAATAACCAATGGTTATGGTCCAAAGAATATTTATAGAACCGTTCTGTTTCAATGGTTATGGTCCAGGCAGTATTTTAGAACCGTTCTCTTTCAATATCTATAGAGGAATGCAGTCACATTGGATTCTGCTGTACATAGTAGCTTTTGTTACAACCTGGATACAATCCCTGGAGTAAGTCAGCTGTGGGTGAACAATGTTATTGTCATGCCAATATTTTTGTAGATTTCTTTCTGTCAGTAATTAACTGGTCACGTGACTATTGTTGCTTTCATGATTTCTAATACTACAATGTGGTTTTGTATGGTATATTATATTTAACCCGAGTGAGACGTGCATCACCGTTATATAAAGTGTTCATGACTTATTTTAGATTTAAATGGGAGGTAACTGCAGTTAAATTTGCTTTTAGAGACCAGCTAAGGGTTCGATTTAATGACGCTGAAACAAAATTAAGTTTCATGATTGAGTTTTCAACAATAATGCATCTACAAAACATAAACAGTAGATGTTTTATACGGGATAGCTTTGGAGATTCCAACCATGAACATTAACGCTGAAGCACATGTTACACGGAACCATTTCACATATGGTGGAGTTTATTTTTCATTTTTGTAGATATTATTTGGTTGAGGGATTTAGCTCTTTAGTCACTTGTTTTTAGGTGAAGTGAAATTTTTCTCTTTTTGTTAAATAGTACAAAAAATACATCAATAAAAATTAAAAAATACTCTCGGGATTTCTCGACAATTTATGATTTTGAATTTAAAGGGGGATAATCAACAGAAAACAAGTGACTAGAAGAGTTAATTCATCTTGTATTTATTATGTAATTGGGGTTTGTTTTTAAGTGATATTTTGGTGATGTTTTATACTAAATAATATTAAACAAATTTCATCAAAATGATTTTCTTCGAGTAAAGAAAAATTACGCCCTGAATACTAATATTGATTTTAGAACCATGTGGAAAATGTGTTTTTCGGCTAACGTACGTGTTCCATTTAAATGGGCTAATGGGCTTTCTACCTGGTGCCAAAAACGTTTTTCATATGATTCCTTAACATACGTTTTTTCATGTTTTAAAATACTTATATATGGCAGGGTATGAGCTTTTTTACAATATTTTTTCTGACCCAATCCAACATTAAAGTACTTGTCCATTTTACATATACAAGTGCCATTAATTTTTCCACTTCCAGACATGGTTCTTCCAATGTCATATTCCTTGTATCGTTATAACGACCATTACTCAGTACTTTGTATCAATGTTACTCGTTAGAGTTTTTCAGTACTTTCAGTACTTTGATGTATTTTTTCCTGCACGTTAACACTGTTGCTGAGTATGACAGGTTTCAGCCACCAAAACCATAATTCTGGGTTTGCCTAAAGTTGATGCTAGCATGAGAGGAGGTTTTCCTTTGCTGTTCGCTTTCACAGACCGGTTGGGGTGACTGATTGGTTTGTGATGTTAATGTGCAGCTTTGTTTTTCGACGTACTAGCACTTAAAGAGCCGCTACTCGCACACTTCATTTGTAAGCTCTAAGGCTACATGAACATGAAACAATAAACATCTTCCAACTAACCAATCTTAAAATGTACACCTATCAACCAACCAATCGTAAACATCTATCAACCAACTAATCATAAACAATATACATCTACCAACCAATCATAAACAATATACATCTACCAATCAACCAATCATAATCAAATCAAACCACCAACAGTGAACATATATTGATCCTACATGGACACATGTATCCTACATGGATACTGTCTGTATCCTACATGTATATAATGTGTTTATTATTATGTGCATGTTTTTTCACTTCACACTTATCATTAATAATAAGAATAGATTAGACTTTTTATTGTTGTTGATCAAAGTTGTATTTTAGTATATTTTTCTTCAACATGACACATTAATGGCTTCTCAACGTTTTTCGTGTCTTTATTATTTATTTTAGTTAAGCAAATCTCTTGTGATCATTATTTACCCATGTGGAATTTCCAGTACAGTTGTACTTTTAGTTTTTGTAGTTAATCATATCTCTTGTGGAAAATAATTTTCCAATGTTATATTTTGTTAGTGTCAAAATAATTTTACCAATGTTAATTTTGATGAACTGTTTGTTAAATCTATAAATCCAGGGAAAATAGAAACTTATATATTTCAAAATGCAAAATGAATATCTGTCAGCTTGTAACGTGTGCAATTTCGTTTTATTATTTGAAAACAAAACAGAGAAACTTTTCGGCTAATAATATGAGCATTTCAATAACCAGGGCAATCAATAACCTGAAACAACAGACAATATTAGAAACAAACGTTTTAAATATGTATTG
This sequence comes from Anadara kagoshimensis, assembly GCA_021292105.1. Classification (NCBI taxonomy): domain Eukaryota; kingdom Metazoa; phylum Mollusca; class Bivalvia; order Arcoida; family Arcidae; genus Anadara; species Anadara kagoshimensis. Next base: position 37,555,386 of record CM037868.1, read on the forward strand.
ACATTTCTGAAATTATAACACCCTATTTTGGACACACGAGACAAAGAGTTGTGTAGCTTTGTGTTTTGCCATAGTAACAGAACGTTACAATAAAAAGAACAATTTCTTAATACACTCACCAAATTCAGTTGTTTATTTCTAATTTTTTTTAGTATTTTCAAAACAATGAATTGTTACTAATAACATTGTATATTTTTTCGAAAGTGCTTGGCAATCACATGGAACTAAGTTTTTAAAACCCTTTTAGTATTTTCTATTTAGTCCTTATTTCAAAAAAGTGTATTTTTCTTAAATATCTTCATTTGTTTTACCACTCGCAGTCCACTTGAACCATTTACTAATTATGTTTTTGAAAAACCTTCTATATAGTAGATACAAATATTGTTTTGACAAATATAAGTTCTCAAAACACAAAAACCTTCAAAACTGCTGTTTTACAAAGACTATATAAGGGACCCTCCAAACTATCGTGTTGGACATGTAATTTTACTAATATCTTTATGAAAATGCTAAAAATCTGGAAATCACAATTTACACACAACTTTGTTAAAAACGACGATTTTGTCGACAATTCGATAACCTCGTTTAGGTATTATAAAGGGAAATACGATAAATAAAAAGGTTTTTAAAAAATTCAATAACACATTTTTTATTTGTTTTCTTTCAGAATCGTCAAGTAACAGCCACTTAGCCAAAAGTTGGATCAATTGAAAAATAAGGACAAGATGGTGAACTTAGTACAGAGCAAGTGCTTATGTCATATGACATGTATATAGAGATATAGACATTGATATGAAACAAAAGTGAACACAATCCCACCGAAAAGGAATTGTTCCTATTGTAAATAGTAATTGTAGAAATCGGTGAACATTTTATCCCACCGACATAAACATATAATGAATTAGATTAGTGTATAAAGATAAAAAATTAGAACGTTAAGTTATATCACGTTATCATATTTATATATTTTAAATTTTTTTCTCAAACATTTAATTGATGGCTTCTTCAAACGGTTTGATGGATTGAGTTTTACAAACATTCCAATTTTTGAGATATTTCCATTTTATACAACATTTTAGAGTAAAAGTGTGTTAAGTACACATCGTGAAGTTTGTTGTTCTTCGAAATAAGATACTTTAATCTTAATTGGTTGTTGTGTGTTAAGTAACCATGGTGACATTCAATGTTGTCATGGCAATAGGCTGTCGTAGTCATGGTAACTCTATGGTAACATCACATTGATTGAGTGTTGTAATTTCACTGAATTTGTAACATGTTAAAATATCTTGATATTTGATTATAGCTTTCTCATTTTCATTTAACTGAAGAAGCCATGAATTGAAGGTATGACTGACTATGAATTGTTGTAAATAGACTATTTATTATACGATATTTATTATATGATGATGAACAAGTTATTGCATTCCATGTATTTTCAATCATCTGTTTTAGAATGGCACATAATGACATTAATTATTGAAACAATAATAAACCAGAGATGGTTAACTGTTGTAGATAACTTTGTATGGCTCTCGTCCGACACTGTATGGTTCTCATCCAAAACTGTATGGCTCCAGTCCATTATAGTATATCTCTTGTATATGAAACATTTTTCAGAAGCATTTTCTTTTATGCCTCAAACGGAATTTTCCTCCTTTTTTATTCTTGTTTTGATGATGAAACTTATGAAAATAAAGGTCAGATGGTTTCGTTATTTAATGAATCTCTCAATAATAAAAACCATCAGCTTATTTTTATTTCTGTTTGGTCTTCACCATCGGTGACTTACATTTTTGGAGCCATTTTATTTCAGTTTTTTGAAACAGCACTTCATTTTATCAAGACAATTGTTAAATCGAGCCATCTTAATTCATAAAAAAAATCATTGCATAAGTATAGTGCCTAATCCTAAACTTTCATCTGATTGGACAATTTTATTTCGAGTATAGTCGTTTTTAGTCCCGTAAAAAATTTACAAACATCCAATTTTCAACTCAGTAATAATTTTTGAGATTATGAATTTGTTAAAAGTATTTGTTTACAAATTATTAAGAATCTTTTTGTTTTAAAAAATCTCAGGATCTTTTTATCACTGGTCGTAAATGTGAAATAAGTTTGATTGTTAAATTTAGTAAGCATATTCCTGAATAACAAATCAAGAAAAAATTAGGACTTTGCATAATAAATAGTCAATTGGTACAAGGGGAGATAATCTCAAGAGAGAATTGTTACTGTATTCGATTCAGGATTCGGTTTATAAAGAATTTTAACAAAGGGAGATAATCCCCGGAGAACATTGTTACTGTATTTGATTCAGGATTGGGTTTCCTCCTCTGTTTTTCATTATCTATCCTGTTTGTTGGTTTAAACACTGGGTATATGTACATATATTTATTTATTGTTTACGTTTTATAATATGATTAAATTTTAAAATCTTAATGTTTGATTATTGTGTTGGTTAGATTTTATAATCATGATATAACCACTCTGTTTACTGCCATTATACTGTAATATACAGTTATTCCGGGAGTAGTACTATGAAATCAAAACAAAAGCGAAAGAATCGTGAACAAGAAAGTCGCTGTCGGGAATTTATTTTTCATAACAGTTTGAAAAAAAATTACAATGAATAAAAGAAAATGTTTTGCAACATCATGTTTTGTGAAATTTTAAATTTAAGTGACATTCATCAGTATCCCATCACGATGACCAAATGACCTGCTTTCAGTACTTTGATTGCCTACTTTTTGACACACGTTTATTTCTTATATCTTCATAAATTTAGGGACCAAATCAGCATGAAAACCTACACATATAAGCTTTTTATGTTTTAAAATGACCAAGAACTCGTGAAATGTTGACAATTACACAATTATAATTACTGGTTCGACATTGTTTTTGTATGGTTTGAGTGAATTTTTTCACCTTATTATTTAAGTTCCAGTGTAATGCGTATATTTTCTTTTCAAAAACATGGCGGTTATATCATGATCATAAAACAAAAGAATGTCAATTTTATTGATAAAACATTTTTAAAGTTACTTTTTACTTGTATTGCCATAGCAACAATATTTCATTTTACCATTTACATTTGTTACAAAAGTTGATGAATAATTTTAAAGTTTTAAAACTCTTGTTTTTATTTATATATTTATTGATATTTCACCAATTGCCATGACAACGTATTTTGCATATCTTGAATGTTTTGGACAATCACGGTGTATTCATGGTTAGCTAGAAAACAGCCTTAGAATGTATAAAAAGAATCATTTTAGTCAATAAATGTTTTGAACAAATAATAGTCATAGGTATTTAAGTATATTTTGTTCTGAAATTGGAATTATTCTTTTTTTCTTTTGAAAGTTTTTAAATTTTAAATCCACCCTCAGGTTACATTTAAAGGGAACAGATATGGTTGATAAATGCTAATACATGATAAAGTCGTTCCTGATGGGTTGGTGTTATTGTGCAATGTTAGTTTACAGCTGTGATTTACAAGTTTATGTTGTTATAACTCTACAGTCACTTGATGATAAGTAGGCCCGAGCATTTCAATGGTTGACCTCTGATTAATTTATCCTATTCATTGGAGCGGAAAGCCTGGTTTTTGATAATAATCTTAGGCGTCCAAAAATAGAAATTTTCGGGTATTTATTAGACTGAATGTCCCTGTTGTATTTAAATTTTGATTGACAGTTAAATAGCATCTGTAAGTTTTGTCAAAAATATTGGATATGAAATTTTTTCATAAATCTGACGTAACACAACGTACCGTCAGTTAGGGTTAAAGATTAATAATTCTGTGACATCACTGATCGCGGTCATCGCGTTGGTTTTTTTCTTATAACCACTAATCACAAATTTACGCTGGTCACGTGACAAGACTTACAAATACTATTTTGCTAAGAACTTTACTAAAATATTCTTGATATTGATCTCAAGGAAATTATTAAAGACGTAATTAGGTTTTACAGTAATTTTCATTGTTTATTTTGGTAACAATTGTTATTTATAGTGTTGTCATGGTAATGTGAAGTGTGCAATATATATTTGAAAAGAATATTCACCATATCTAGTCAAAATGTTTTTTTTGAAAGGTGCAATATTTTGATTCTGGAGGACAAGAAATCTCATTGGTTAAACGTGACTTCAGAGTTGACCTCTGACTTCTAACAAGCTAATGGATTGGTGCTTTTTATACCAATCCAAAGTCATGTTAGAAATGTTGCATTTAATACAACATTGTGCTTATTTGTTTTTTATTTATTAATTAGGATTTTACAGTTGTTAACGACTGTTTAGATTATTATTATTACAATTATTATTAATATTATTATTATTATTATTATATTTGATGATTTCCTTGGAAGAAATCCTTCGTATTTATACGAATTTTGAAATATTACATGCTCAATTTTGCCATTTTGTCATGTTTTATTTTTAAACATAGGGATCATTTCAGATTGTTTGTAAATAAGCCGCTTTTTAATTTATTATATTTAAATCTATAGTATCATTGATGATTAAATATTATTGCATATGTAGCTACTCACCCGATGAAATAGATCCCTGATTAACAAATGCTGGTTGGATGTTTTAAAAATCACGTGATATGTATATATTGGTGGCTTGATTTACATATTAATTATAAGTGAGAAGTGTTCAATGTTTAAATTTGTGAATTTTTATTCTTGAAAAGATCTATTTTTATAAGACTATATTTTAAGACAATTTGAATGTACGGTATTGTTTGACTGTCATATAGAATTCTTATTAAGAGATTGGTGTTTTTTGGAGTCGGTATTTATTAGATATCGTTGTGAGTTGTCATAGTAACACCCTAAAATCAGTTGTATATTTAATTTTATCATTACGGGGAAACTACTTAAATAAACCACTCTAACTATTGGCACTTTTTAAATGGGGCATCCGACAATGTACCCGGATTGAAAGTTCACTGAGTACCCGGATTAAAAAATCACAGTGCCCGGATTCAAGAATTTACATTGACTGGATTTAAAGTTCAAAGTACATGAATGGACGAAATTCTATTTAAAATGTGAATTCTGTAGCTGGTAGTATTAACCTGCTGAACAGTGGTGCTCCGTTTTAGAGGTCCTTTTACCTTTTTGTGGTTTAATTATCCCTATCTGTTAAAGAGCACATATATTAACTATATTTTCTATCGTACATCCGGTTTTATTTGCGTCTAACTAGTTTTTGGCGATTTGACTTTTGTTTAAATTCAAATAACACGCAAAGTCTATAGCAGTACAATGGTAACGGAATATTTCGCGGATAAGTCGCTATGAATAACCTCGCGAAAATATAGTCTCGCAAAAACCGGATGTACGGTATTATACGTTAGAAAACAACGTAACATGTCTGTCCGTCAGTCAGATATTGATGTTATGTTATAGATGTTTTCATTAATGGAATGTTTAGTGGCAATTTAGAATGAAAATTTAATTTTACTAAAATTTTCCGAATTTTTATATCGTCGATTTTGTAAAAGCATAAATAACTGGAAAAATTGACCTATCTAGTGGAAAATGGAAAAGGGAATTTTCTGTAGTTGTCAGTAAATTATTGGAACCCTAATATAAAAAATGGTTTGATCAATTGTTTGATACTTTGATCATACCTCTGGCATGTAGGGTTGACAGGGTAAAACATTATAAGGTGAAAGCTCAAAAAGTGATATACAAAAGCTACCGGATATGTCGTACAAAATCCGGATATGACGTACTAAATTAGCAAGATAGGTCGATTTACACGCATGTTAACCAGCATTTGTCTAATCCACGTTTCCATACCTCATCATTGGCTATTTAAGGTCATGTGATTCGATGAAATTGATACAGATGTCCTTTTGGGGCCCGTAACGGGATGTACATTTTATTTAAAAGCCTGTATCCAAGGCGTTAATTTATTTTTGGAGCTCATAGCTAGTGATATCAGTTTAGAAGACAAATATCATCTAATAAAATTATTTACTGAACTTGATGTCTTATTGTTTTTGTTTAATTGTGTCACATTTAAGTTGACTTAACTTTCTTGCTGTCAAATTAAATTTCAAATCATCATTGACAACGCCAAATGGGAATCGCCACTGTACCAAGTGATACCTCCTAACATGTAGCAGAACGCTGATTTCTAATGGATATAGAATCGTACAAGATGTCGTTTTCCTGTAAAAACCACGTAATACGGGAATTCGTGACGTTCATGATGAATTTACGACGTTTTCCAAAACGTTCCGCGCGAACGTCAAGGAAATTGATCACATGATACAGCGATGAAGCTCATGATTGAATGAATGGGGAATTACATCCTAGTCAACTATATTTTACTTATATCGAGACGTCACCAACTAAATATGAAGTGGTAAAAATTTTACCTTTGCAGTGCGCTCAGGGCAATGTGCAGGGAGGGTCATTTAACGTGCCATGCTTGCCGTGACAACAGAAAATCGGTTTTTAAGGTCTCTTGCGAAGTGCCCCTTGACATTTCTGAAGGACGAGTGTTTGGTTAAAAAACAGTCACTTCTTATTTTCAAGTCTAAGTCAGACCCGGCAAGGGTTCGACTCCACCACCTCCGAATTACTCTACCAATGGATAAACCGTAGTGGTGCTGCCAAACTGAATTTTCGAAAGATTGACATCGCAAAATTGAATTTCAACGCAACGTTGGCATTGCAATATTAAAATAAGTACATTAATATGACGTCAACAATACAGTGTGACGTAACATGTGTTCTATAGCCATTTATTTATATGACATCGTCAGTTAAATGACAATTTTAATTTCTCAGTCTGGTAACCAAGAGCTGTCAGCTGAAAGGGATAGCGTGTCAGGCTATTGGTAGAAAACAGCTATATTCGTGTGCAGACTGTCGGTAGAGGAAACAAAAGGGTTAATGTCAGTGTGTACACTTTTATTTTATATAAAGAATAGTTCCACAACCTTCATTCACTTATACACTTTCATTCACAAAAGCCGGTGATTCAAAACATCTTTATTTTAATGATACAGATTGCCTTAAACCAAATCGTGTTTTCCTACAGAAAAAGTCTATGATTATCCCAGAAAAATGATAATTCACACATTCAATCCCTTTTTGTGTATATCGTAGTCGATGCACAGATTATGCATGCTTTTGGCACTGTTTATGAAAATCCACGAGTGTATAATCAATACAGTATTGTTGAATAGATGAAATGTTTGATGTCTCTGTGTCCAGGATTGCCTTGGATATATTTGACGTCTCATAGTTCCATGTTCCTTTCACACAATTTTGATTGCACACGTGACGGGTGTAGCTAGCTAAACAGGAGGTGCTTACCCTTCCGGAGCACCCGGCCTCACTTCCCTGGTGGAAGTTCACTTGTCTAACCTAACTTGTCAGTTCCAAAGTTTTTACTTTGCTTCTGGATTGTGATTCGGAAATGGATAAGTATGTTTGTTTTTGATTACATTCTGGTTCGTCGCTGGATTGAGTGCCACACAGTCTAAACCGGATATCAACTCTGCACAGAATCACCGAATATCGTTTACATCAACGAAACATTAGAGTGTACATTCTTTATATTTAAGAAGTAAAAAATCGTATACAAATATTGGATTTTTTAAATGACAACAACAATACTGAGTTCATCTTTCATTTGAAACAAAGTTCTTGATGTGGTTTTGTCGCAACGTGAAAGAATAATCCTTAGGTGCGCAGAATCACCGGACACCTTCGTACTATATCTATCAGATCCTGCACCTCGATAGAAGAGTGTAGAGATGATGTATTGCATCCAAGTCAATGATGGCCTTCATTTACATACTTAACCTTTGACAAGCAAACAGACAAATATACTAATAATAGGATCTGCCCGAGTATGATGAGATCATCTGTGATCTGCTGTAACCGTGCTTTATACCAATTAGTTACTGATGACACCAGCAGGATTATGTTCAACCGATTGTTGCCGCCAAATCTTCCAAATTGGTAAGCGGTAATAAGTTCAGTTCATTTAATCACTCATAAACTAAACATACCACGTTAAATTCACAATCCCAAAATCGACGTGAAAAACGTTGAAAACTGCCAAACTGATGAAACATTTACTGAGTTAAACTCGTGAACTTCCAACAAGACAGCGCAGCTTGGTTCTTGTGCTTATTGCCTATACCATGTTATTCAGTTGTAAATTTCCTTATTTCAACTTAAAAAATATAAAAGCAAAATGGAAATTTGTAATTATTTCAGGGTACTTAAAATCCAATATGCATTTGTACTATACTGATTACACATGACATCACCTGATGAAGAGTAATCTCCCCTGAATATCTTGTGACGTCACTTTGCTGCAGTTTTTTTTTTCTGTATCTATAGTAATAACGTACCTTAAAGTAGTAATATATCAACACCATCATCAGGTTTCCATAAAATTGTTTTCATTTGGTTGAATCCTTCTATGATCTTCTAAACCCATCCGTAGGAAAAATGTCCTCTGCAAACATCATGTGGTTATAAGCTACAAAATCAAAAGAAAATATATGAATGTAAAGGTCATTTTTGCATCTAAGAGGTCAAGGAGGTCAAGTAGACAGACATCCAATATCCAGGAGGTCAAATTGATACCTAACGGATATACGACCGGGTGAAGTAGACATCAAGGTACCAGACAGACATCCAACAGGTCAAAAAGACATACAGCAAGATCAAGTAGACATCCAAAAAATCAAGCACACACACAAAGGGACCAAACAGACATTTATGGGTCAAGCAAATATCCAAAAGGTCAAGTAGGCATCCAAGAGGTGAAGCAGACATCCAAAGGATCACGTAGGCATACAGGGGATCAAGCAGAAATTCAAGTGGCCAAGAAGACATTAAAGGGGTCAAGCAGACATCCAGAAGTTTAAGCAGGCATACAGGGGATCAAGCAGAAATTCAAGGGGCCAAAAAGACATCCAAGGGGTCAAGCAGACATCCAGAAGGTTGAGCAGGCATCCAAAGAATTACATAGACATACAGGAAATCAAGCAGAAATTCAAGGGGCCAAGAAGACATCCAAGGAGTCAAGCAGACATCCAGAAGGTTAAGCAGGCATCCAAAGGATTACATAGACATACAGGAAATCAAGCAGAAATTCAAGAGGCCAAAAAGACATCCAAGGGGTCAAGAAGACATCCAGAAGGTTAAGCAGGCATCCAAAGGATCACATAGACATACAGGAGATCAAGCAGTCACTCAAGGGACCAAGAAGACATCCAAGGGGTCAAGTAGTAATCCAAGATGTCAAGCAAACATCCAAGGGGTCAATTAGACATAAAAGAGGTCAACCAGACATCCGAGAGGTCAAGCAATTATACTAGAAATATCTAAGGGATCAAGCAGACATCCAAAAGGTCAGGCAGACATTCAAGGGGCCAAGAAGTCACCCTAACCCTTATTAAACAAAGTCTGGTCAAATCAAGCAAATTCAATTCCATCTGCTATACAGGATACGGCCAACCGCAACAAATATTACATTCCAGAGTAATTAATAAAGAAGCATCACAGAAGCAGAGCTGCTATGTACTAAGAAACGTAGGAAAAAAGGGGTCAAGAAGACATACAAGAGATCAAGCAGTTATACAAAGGACATACAAGGGGCCAAGCACTGGCACCCAATGGTCCAAGTAGACATCTGCGTCAGATTAGGCGGCCAGGTGGCTCAGTTGGTAGAACGACCCAGGTTCGAGTTCCGGTTTTACTGCTGGTTTTTTTCTCTTCCTGATGTAGGCTATATACATTTGTGGGCTCGTCGGACCCTCTAAATAGAAGACGAACAGGTAGGTGCCAGAATGGAACCTGGTGGTTTCGATAATAAGGAGTTGAATCAAAACAAGAATAGAGTTCCTGGGTCCCCGCCGGTCAAGCAGTATACTAGTATACTGTATAACTTCATAACTCATAAGTCCCATAACTCCAACAAAAAGTATCGACCAAGGCTGATTTACGCACTTGACCAAGGTATTAGTGGTATAAACATTTGGTATAAATTTCATGTAAATCCGTCAAAATTTGTAGGCATGAGAGCGCTTACAAGGTCAATATTTGGATAAAACGGAGTCATTATTGTGGTCAAAGTCCCATAACTCCAACAAAAAGTATCGACCAATGCTGATTTTCGAACTTGACTAAGGTATTAGTGGTATAAACATTTGGTATAAATTTCATGAAAATCTGTCAAAATTTGTAGGCATGAGAGCGCTTACAAGGTCAAGTTTTTGATAAAACGGAGTCATTATTGTGGTCAAAGTCCCATAACTCCAACAAAAAGTATCGACCAATGCTGATTTTCGAACTTAACCAAGGTATGGTGGTATAAACATTTTGGTTTAAATTTCATGAAAATCCGTCAAAATTTGTAGGCATGAGAGTGCTTACAAAAAAGTGTGACGGACGGACGCACGGACACACGGTATTTCTATGTCCACCCTCCGTGTTGCGGCGGGGGACAAAAAGGAAGGGAGGAATGTGGTGGACGGTGTAGCTCAGCGGTCAGAGCGTCTCGCTAGAATTGGGAAGGTCCAACGTTCAAGTGCCGGTTTGGCGGCTGCATTTGTTTCTTTTCTGTTACACAACCAAGAGATCAAGCAGATATGCAATAGGTTAAGCAGACACCCAAGATGTCAAGTATAACACCTAAGATGTCAAGCAGACACCCCGGCAAGATGTCAAGCAGACATAGCCACTAACTCGTCAAACATTACCTAATAGTCCGGATACATGTAGGATTCCTGTTCAAAGCCATCTCAGATCATTTCCCCTACCGTCTCTTCAGAATAGATGATAATAATGATTGGTAAAATCATTTCCGTCTCGATATTATTAACAAAACAAACGCATAAAACATTTAAAATGTTTTATGCGTTTGTTTTGTTAATAATATCGAGACGGAAGTTAATCAAATTAGATAAGATCACGTCTGGTAAACGAAAAAGCAATGATGTATACCCGGATTTGGAGTGTAAAGTAAAGTTTGATCTTGAAATAGAGCTTATTTCACTCATTATACCTCAACACGTGAATTTAGCTGGTGTGGCGCAATTTTTAGACCTATTTTGCGACGGAAAATTGAAAGTTAAGCTAATGTTTAAATCAGAATTGAAGTGCACATGGCCAAGTGAAGAAACAGATCTATGTCAGAGTTATAAGTTTTGTCAATGTGCTAGTATCTTTGACATTTTTAAAATAATGTCCTGTGCTATGTGTTACAATACAATGTATTTTCATCAATTCATATTTAAGTTGTTCTTTTATTTCTTACCACACTAGACATCATTATAAGTCTGTGTCGACTTGTGAAGGTGCATATTTATCTTCTGTTGTCTTGTAAACTGGTGGTCCGGTTGCAAACATTTTATACCACATAGGATCAAACTTTATGGGATGGTTCTTCCAGAAATTGTTCAATTTTGAAATGGTTTACCGCATTGACTATATCCGGCAGCATTTAGACTATTCCAGTGGTCAGTGATCCTGTTGCTAAACATATTTTGACATTTTTAAGGCGTATTCGGTTTTTGAACAGTTTTTTATTGTGACCTCTTGTTTGCTTAGTAGTAATGTTAACTGTCAGGTTTGGATAGTTTACCGTTTCTATACTTATACATCTCTTAGTCTCCGGTATTCAAGAAATGGAACTCCAAGTTTCTTTAGTCTCTAGCTGTAGTTTAATTTATCTAACCCACGTACTTTTTTCGTTGCTCTTCGCTGACTGTTTTCGATGTTTATTTGGTCCTTTTTGAAAAGAGGGGACAATACTGCTGAGCCATACTCTACCTGAGATCTAACAAGTGGTTTGCAATTGAATAGAAGAAGAAATATTTCTTTGTCGAGATAGCTAAAGGTCCTAAAAATCAGTCCTAAATTTCTGTATTCCCCAAACCAAAAATTAACACGGAAAATTGAGGCAATATTGGGACTAAAAATGTACTTAAATACTTTAAACAAAATTGATGCTTTATAAGCCCTACAAATTGGTGATTAAGTTTTTATTATGATTTTGACGTAAAAAAAATGGAAATGTTATTTTCATGCGCGTGTATCTATATATCTTAAACCCGAACTATCCCGATGAGTAAAATAGCGTTGGCCCAACATTGGCAACTTACATTGATCCATCCGATTGGCAATTTACGCTTGCCCATCTTTGGCAACTTACGTTAACCCATTATTGGCAGTTCACGTTGGCCCATCGTTAGCATTTAAGGTTTTTATAACTTTGGTCCAATGATGGTAACTTGTGTTGGGCAACAAATCCTACAACAACGGGCCATCTGACCCAACATATGTTTGCTATCTCGGAAGTTGAAATTTTATAAATCTGTAAAATGGCCATGAATATGAATTTGGTCGTCATTTAAAAAATAAATTAAATTTGATTTAATTAAAAACTACATGTACAAATATTGTGTTTTTCAATATATCGATAATTTTTTTCTATCCTGGCAGATTGTTTGTATTCTCATATTTGAAGGTTGTTTGAATAATTTTTTTTAAACCGCTCCTGTCTCCAAGTTCCTGCATGTGAGCAAGTAGTTGTAGATGGATTCACGATCCGTATTACAAGCCGTGTTTCCCTGTCGTTACAATCATCTTTTATTGATCATCCCAGTTATTGAACCAGAACGACTGTCCTAGACCTGTTCAGGTTTATTGGAAAAACACACAACATATACACCTCTACAACAATTTTAACCTGGCATTTCAAAAACACAAAATTAAAAATTAACCAACGCGAATTGATTGATAATATAAGAAATGTTTCATAAATGACACCTGTTTACAAACAGAAGGTTTATCAACATAAAATAAACATAATTATTGCTACCTGTCGACCTAGCTTGCTAATCCAATTAAATATTTAAATTTAAAAGGTCAATTCCCAGGTCAAACTGATCATGGTTGTATAGTCACGTTCGCTTTTATGTGTATTCTATATTTATTTTAGCATGAGTAATTCATGAAATCATTTTCAAATTTAAAAGACGAGTTTAACAGTTTAATACGAAGAATTAAACACGGAACAAGGTAAGACGGTCCGGTGTTTTCTCTCTGAGGGGTGAGGCTTGTAGTGGAAGAGATAAGGCTTAAGCGAAATGAAGGGGGGGAAGGCTGGGGATGCGGAGTGTTTACTACACGTCACCTCAAAATAAGGTTGTTTACGATATTTAATGTCCAGATTAAGACGATATATGTATACCTCTTATAATAACACGAATATCGAAATCGCACGTGCTCTTGCTGTCGGTCCTACCACAGCGGTAGCTTATACCTGGTAAAAGTGCTCGCTTCGTAAGTGGGAGGTCATGTGTTCGAACCCCGTCCGGGTCTGACCCAAGACTTGAAAGTGGGCAGTGACTGTTCTTTCGCCAAACACTCGACATTACGAAATGAAAGTCGCGGTTCTTTCGGATGGGAACTTAAAATAAACGAGGTCCCGTGTCTTGGTAGAATATATAAAGAACCCAGCTGTATAATGCCATCAGCGCAAAGCACATACAAAAATTCTGCACCTTTGACTATATTTGACGACGTCTCGATAAAAGTGAAATATTCTTGACTGGGATGTTAAACATTATTACTCAACTCAACTCTTACTGTCGATTCTTCGTTAAAGGGTCACCTCTATAAAAGGCCCGCCTCTCTATAACGGCCACTTTCAATTCCTCACAAACCATTTACCTCTATATATGTAAGTCAAGGGCCACCCTTTTGGTCCTAACTGGTCCAGAGACTGTATATTTATATAAAAAAAATCTAAATTCTGTTTTTCTTCTTGTATCGAGGCACTTTTCGGGTAGTGCAGCGGAATGGCGTTTTACGTCTCAGCAAGATTATTTCACTTACTAGATCGAGGTGGTCAGTTTTGGGATAGTGGATCGGGTGGCGTAATGGAGTTTTACGCCCATTCAAGATAATTTTACTTATACCGAAGCGGCCAGCTTTGGGATAGTGGAGGTGGAGTAATAATTCTACTTACACCGAAACATCACCAGTTATATAAGTTATAGGATGATATTCTACTCCCATGTTATATTGATATATTGGTCACCTGTACATAAAATAGAAGTTGGTTCTCATAAGTGAATTCGTATACTGCAGCTTACCCCTGTAAAAGAAATCTGTGGGTATATAGAAATTTTACTGTCCGTCCGTCCGTCTGCCCGTTCGTCCCAACTTCATATAACTTCTAAACTATGGGTAGATTTTAATCAAATTTGGAACAAATATATACGGGTATCTAATTACTAACATGGACACCTTATTTAAATGGTAGGTTAAAGGTCAAAGTCACAAGGTCAAATTAAAATTGGCCCCTGTAGTCAGCGCTAGAGCCAGAAGATATTTGCCTGACAGGAGACTGATCTAGTTTATCATGTATCTTCTGATGAATTGTGGGTTAACTGGATCTTACAAGCGCTAACTCAGCACAGTTTATAAAGCATCTTTATGTATATAAATTTCAGGTATTATGATATATAAAGAAAGAGAAGTGAATTGTCATAGTAAAAGTTGGTGATACCATGGGAAAACGACATTCCAGTTTATCTACACCGGAAGTAAAAAATGAAAATAATCTGCGAAAAGACACAACCAATGGTAACTGTTCTTAATAACCATCTCCAAATCTGAAAGACACAACCAATGGTAAACAATCTTACAAACCACCATTCCATCTGAACAAAAAAAAAAAAAAAGAGAGAGAGAGAGAGAGAGAGAGAGAGAGAGAGATGGGCAAATAAAGCATATCAACATATCAACCACCAGATACAGTCAATGGGCTGATATTTATAAAATATTGTCCGCCAGATGTAGGTAACGGGCAAATATAAAAAAAAATATTTGCCAGAATCATTTCAATGGAAAGTAAGGGTATAAGAATGATATTGTCTTGTCTCTTGTTCAGTCTGTTCTCCTTGCAGCTGTACGGTACATGTATACTCTAATTGGAACTCTAGAATGTGTCTTTAAATAGCGTGTATGATAAATAATCAGTCAGAAGATGATCTCTATATTATAATCGGATGGTCAAAATGACCTCTTAAATCTCACGATTTTATTTTTATCTACACAGGTACCGCTAGTAAAGTGGTTGTAAGTGGTATTGGTCTGACTGACGACGTAATAACAGCCTATGACGGCAGATTTTCGGTAGAAACTACGGCGGCGGGATCAGGAAACTTAGATGTAAAAATATTTGGACCGAAAGGTATAAGCCCCAGACTGGCCAATGACAATTTATCTAACATTATGTATGCCCTAGACTGACCAATGACAATTTATCTAACATAGTTATAAGCCCCGGACTGGCCAATTACAATTTATTTTACATACTTTAAGTCACGAACTGGCCAATGGAAATTTATCTAACATAACTGTAAGCCCCAGACTGGCCAATGACAATTTTCGTATGGTATATTAGAATATTGTTAGCATGTATTGTGACATAGATGAAAGTCGTGGGTTCAAAGGTCAAGATCACAGATGAAATGGTTAATTATCTGGAAAAACTTTAAATCTTAACTATGTGTAAATATTTTGACATTTGGTTTCTGTTTTTATGTTTTCTTAAAAGACATTTCAGCTAACCATTATCTGGTGAGTACATCAGTACCAATGGGCCTGTTATTGATACATTTTGTATTTATCTTTCAGTTACTTCCCTTTATGACATTTATTTTTCAGTGAGTTATTTCCCTTACATCTTATATCTTTTTTCCATTACAGGGAGGTTTAAAGTTGACACTTATAGAGAACATGATTGGGACAGGATTCTGTCATGTCGATATTATCCAAATGAAACGGGAATTTACGAGATTAACGTCGCATGGGATGGCGTCGCTGTTCCTGGAAGTCCATTTAAAGTTTGTGTTGCAGAATCAGAAAAAATGCTGAAGAAAATGAAAAAGGAAATGACCAAATAATTTATCAAGTTATCTTTTTCTTATGCGACAGGAGTAAAAAATACCAAGTTCAGTGAATAGACTTAACAACTAATTTGTGAAAACTTAAATTATTTTTTTTACCATCGCCACCAAATCATGTATTGCTATCAAATCATATAGCACAATTAACCAATGAGATTCGCCTCCGTACTACGTGATCAATACCTCGTAACATTTGTCCAGAATGATTTCGAAAACGTTCACGTCGCAAGTTTTCGGAATAACGTCGCTTAAGACTTATGGATTGTCACGTGGTACACTGGCGAAAGTCAATCATCTTCCCTTCATTTCCAGCCTTTTTATGCTTATACAATAGTTTTTCATCATTCGAAACACATATGCTTCTTTCGAAAAAAAATCAGATGACACCATCATAGTTGCGAGACGTCATTCAGATATTGCATCTGCAAAAAGACGGCTTCATGGAATGGAGTGAAAAATGTTAAATACAGAGTATACTTTGTCATATATTATACTATGTTATATGTTGTACCTAAATGTCTATCTATTTTCTAGTTATATATTAATTATGTTGTACCTGCTATTTATTTTTCTGTTATATATATACGTTATGTACATGTTATATATTTTTATATTAAAACTTTACATTTATACAAAACTGTTTGCTATTTTGTAACACCACATATATAAACAATCGTTCATAACTGAATGTATTCGGACATTCGCCTAATATGGATAAGACGCCAGTCTACAAATCAAGGGTCTCTCACAGCTGTGAGTTCGAGCCACGCTCAGACCACATGTGAGAAAGTGGATTTTCCTTGCCGTTGGGCTTTGCTGCTTCACATGGTATCAGTATATTGTGACTGGTGGAGTGGTACGCGTGGCGGCGTACTGACTCTGTGAGCTAGCACGTTAAAGTTGCCCTGAGTGCGCGCTTATACAAGGCAGGCCATGAAACACGCTCGCACTTCACATGCATACACAAAATTGTTCGTAGATTAATCCATAGAAATTAATAAAATAGTTCTCGTCGCGAATAGCTGAAAAATTGCTGATGCGACGTTAAGCAACATTCAACCAACCAACTAACCAACTATTCGAACATTCGACGTTTCCTGGAAAATATCCTCCACTATAGAGTTCCCCATGTATAATAATAACAAAACATACTAATCCAAGTCCAAATCATAATCCAATAGCAAAGTTAAACCTTTGAAACTAAAACGCGTAAACTTCCACAAGGGGAAGTGAGACCGGGTGCTCCGGAATAGTAAACATATGTTTAGCTAGCTACACCTTCCATGTGTATAATAAAAATTAAGAGTGCAAGCAACATGAAACTATGGGACGTCAAATATATCCAGTATAGTAATCAGAAAATCACACTTATCAACAATATATTAATTGTGATGACGGCCATAGAAAACTTTGTACTTTACATCCAGACTACAGTTGTTCCTGATGGGTTTATATTAACTGTTTTCGGTCTTGAACAAGCTTGTCTGAAGACAGGTTTGTATAATTTTCCGCATTTTCCTGAATTCAGTTGACCACTGTACACTTCAAGTAACCGGAAGTCGGTTTATGAAACTTTCGCGTGTTCCCGAATCCAGCGTACAGTTTTTCTAGAGACGGGTTCAAGTATGAAAATTTCGCTTGTTACTGAAGCATGCCACGGTAATTTCTGTGAAGACGGGATTTTAAATAAGCCAATGATAATATAATATATATTTTTGATTTAAGTGTCAAACATCGTAAAACATTATATTAGTAGATCTGAATAATGATGTTTTACAACTAAGTCAAGAATATTTCACTTATATCGAGACGTCACCATCTATAGATGAAGTGACAGAAACTTTGACCTTTTGCAGTACGCTCGGGGCAATATGTAGCTGAGGGAGGGTTCTTAAACGTGCCACGCCTGCTGCAGTGACACAGGAAATCGGTTTTTATGGTCTACTCTGTTTCTAAATGCTGAGTGCTTAACAAAAGAACAGTCACTACGTTTTTAAGTCTGTCAGATACTGAGCTACCGTAGTCAGGTAGTTTTACTATAATAAAATCATTATATATGCATATAGACATAGTAGAAACTTTAAAACTTTTTATCGGATACGCGGCCAGTCAAAAAGACTTATGAGACACTGCGTACATTACATATTACACCAGTGTTCATTTTACAGCTCTGGACGGCCGTTTCGGAATACAATAATTACCCACAAGTAGTGCTTGGACCAAAATTGTGAAACCAAATTTTTTTCCCAAGTGGTTGAAAAAATATCCAAATTTAGGACCAAAAAATACATATTTAACTTGACCAACTTTAGCTGAGGAAATACTTTGCATGAGGGGGTATACCTTAGATTTGAGGACTTTCAGATTTTATCTAGATTATAAAAAAAACAAATACATTCCATCCTGTTTAAAATAAAAACAAAAGTTAATGGTCAAAGGGAGGTAATTCAAACTAGCTTGATTTGAATAACTGTGATTGATTTTTTTCTTTTCAATTATTACGTTCATCTTGCCATAATAATTATTGTGATTGTATTCGAGCAATAAAGAATATTATTATTATTATTATTTTAGACTGTAAGCCAAAAACAGCCACGTATTATTTATTTATTTATTATTTGAAATATCTGTGATTTCTGTTTTCCGAATCCGTCTTCTAACCGTGTCATTTTTGGTTTTAGTTTTATATTCGGCCTCCTTTCACTTCCGGTTTGCCAACGCCATTGACGACATTTTAAAGTCGCATTTTAACAGTGAAGATTAGGACAACAACATGTAAGAATGGGATGTTAAACCATTTAACCAATTGTTAAATACCCAGTTGAATGAGAATACCTCTAATAAATTAGCCATTTTTATACAGACGGTAGCCGGATTCGTACGGTTACTCTGTAGAGTGGGAGGGAACCATAATGCAACGTTTCTACTTTGGGGGTCAATAAAGGGAAATTGAATTGCGCTCCAAACTTTTATACAAGTTTATTTGCATAGACTGTAAATGGCGAAAATATTATTGAGATAAAATAAAGAAAAAAAAAAAAAAAAAAAAACAGGAAAATTAAAAAAAAAGACAAGATGAAATGTTAAACAAAATTATTTAGCTCAAGCTCATTAAAATCACCATGGTATTTATATTTATTAGTGATAAATGATATTTTATACAATGACATACTATGATAGCATGTCTATTATATACTAAACAATTTATGACAGCAGAGCTGCCAACCCTATTTTGTGCAATTGCGGGTTTGTCCGAGATCTAAGATGGGTGCTAAGTGCTAAGATGATACTGCTAAGATGGGTGCACCACTCTTACACGGGGAAGAAATGAAAAGATTATTAAAAATGGTGCGCTGTTGTGTAATTTCACCGAGAAATGGATACAGTATATGATTTTGTGATTTTTCACCCGCTATCGACAAAAATTCCAAATTAGACCCTTAGTCCACACATGTAATAACTCAAATACGCCGCGGTTACATGTGTGACATTTTGTTGATATATCACAAGTCTGTGTTTTATAGTTTAAATATGGAAAAAATTTATTTTTGTGGCATTCAATTTTTTTTTTTTTATTTACCAGTAGATTTTTTAACATTTTTACAAAAATATGAGATAGACAAAGACAATATTCATGCATTCGTGGCATTCAATTTTTGTGGTTTTATGAAAAAAAAAGTAATTTTGTTGAAAGATAAATTTGTGGTTTTCATGTTAGGTTAGTTTGTAGTATTGTACATACAACTTTGTTGACAAGAACATTCTAGGGTTAGGTTTTTGATGAAAATTCTAGTTTCAGGTTTTTGATGAAAATTCTAGTTTCAGGTTTTTGATGAAAATTCTAGTTTCAGGGTTTTGATGAAAATTTTAGGTTCAGGGTTTTGATGAAAATTTTAGGTTCAGGGTTTTGATGAAAGATGGGAACTAAGTACAATGTAGAAATGAATAATTTCACAGTAATAATTTGATGTTAACTAGAAAAAAAATGTATACAGCCACAGGGATGAAGATTAGCAGGGGGCCAGTAGCCCATGGCTACTAAAAATCAATCTGGGCCCCTTAATGTTTACACATTTTAGCTTTTTATTACTATTACAACTATTTTTCTGAATTGAGCTGGGCCCCTAACTCAAAATATTTAAGCTTCATCCCTGAGCTGATGTTCATCTACTATCACACACACACACACACACACACACACACACACACAGAGTTTTAGTTATTTGGGGAACATTTTGCGATGTATATAGGAATTGTTTTGTTTGTCTATTTTTAAAAATCTTACAAAATGAAACAGTTTATGATTTCAAAATCAAAATATTTGGATTTGTTGGTCACTGCCTGACGACATGTTGGTCACTGTTGTCGTTTGAGATAATTTTTTGGTTTGTGGTTTCCATTTAACATGTAGGTTAGTTTGTAGTTTGTACAACCTTGTAAATTCTAGGATCAGGGTTTTGACGAAAGATTGGAATTTAGGATATCATAATTTCACAGTAATAATTTGATGTTAAATAGAGAGGTATACGACTTTTGCAGATCTACTGTACCCTTACATTTAGTTTTCTGAGGTACATGTATATCGGAATTGTCATGTTTGTCCATGTAAAATCATGTTCACTCCATAACTTCCACACATATAAAGATGGATTTTGCTCAAACTTGGCACAAATGTCTACTAACATGAGACAATGTGCTTCATACAACATTCAGGTCTGTAGGTCAAGGTCACAAGATCATGTCTTTGTTGGGAGGGGTGGGAATATTTGACCCATCAAGAGACATTTGTAGGTAAATGTCATACCGGTACTTTATATAGCAAGTGTTCACTCAAGTCCTTGGAATTTTAACATAGGAAATGGGTGTTTTCCTCTAATGTTGTTCTTCATTTTTTTTATTTTTTAAATATCAATTACATAAGTGTGTTTGTTATTGCAAACTCAAACTTTTCTAAATAGTTCTTTTTTATTTTCTAGGTCTGTCCAGTAAGATTTGAGGTGTATATTGATGAAAAATACAAAGAAAATGACCAGTTATGATTCCGGTGAAATGTCTGAAGTAAACAACATAAGTCAACCAATAGATGGCTCCACAAATATTAATACTGGTCCAGTGATGGATCAACCAATGGATGACTCTTCAATAATTGACACTGGTCTAGTAATGAATCAATCAATAGATGACTCTACAATAATTAACACTGGTACAGTGATGAATCAACCAATGGATGACTCCACAATAATTAACACTGGTACAGTGATGAACCAACCAATTGAAATACAGATTGTCCAAACAAGGGATGGATCATTGGTTAATATTCCAGATTCCGGTAATCAAATAATTGAGATTAGTACTGCAGAACATAATTACAATGAAATAAATCTACAAGAGAGAGATTTACAACGACCAAAAATAATCCGAATCGAAGAAGTCACAGAAAATAGTGATGTAAATAAAACGGATGGAAATATTACAGGTAGATTGATGTTAACTGAACTGAGACCAGCGACCGCTTCAGATGACCAAAATACTGAAATACAAAATGGTGATGAAAACATGTCCTCTGTTGGAAATATTTTGATAAAAGATGAACAGCTTTTGGAAGTGATTCAGGATTTACCAGACTCTGCTACACAAGTTGTCCTATATCAGTGTAATATTTGTGGGAAGATTGTTGGGAGTAAGGACGAGTTGGACGTCCATGTCGAAGATGAACATAATCTATACCGGTGTAAAATTTGTGAAGAAGAATTTGATAATAGAAGTGATCTTCTACTTCATAGCAGAGAACATCCAAAAGCTCATAAATGTGACATTTGTAACAAAACCTTCACACGAGCATTCCATGTCAAACGTCACATGAAACTACATGAGACTGGTGGCACTTCAAATGGAGATGATAAAAAACCAGTCACTGAGAAAGTTGTCCATAATTGTGACATTTGTGGGAAAAACTTTACCTCAGCACACAGTCTAAAACTACATACCATGTTCCATACCGGAGAAAAAAGCTTTTATTGTGATATGTGTGAAGAGGGTTTTGTTTGGAAATCAACACTTCGCAGACACAAAGAAACCAAACACATGGGAAATTATCCATACAAATGTAATCGCTGTAATCTAGAATTCGCTACGGAGCGATCGCTACGAAAACATAACACAGAGTTTGATCACAGCACTATAAAAGCATCGTTTTCCTCAAGTGATAATAAGGTGATTAAATATAATCACAGACAGGGGGACACACGACCACGAAACTATACTTGTAACATCTGCGGTGTCGAATACGCTTACGAGACGTACTTACTGGATCACATGCGAATCCACACAGGTGAAGAGATGATTAAATGTACAATGTGTGATGAAAGGTTTGCCAAAATCACACAGCTTAGAAAACATCTGAAATCACATCAACAGACACATCAGAGAATTCCGACAAAGGAGACAAAACTCCAAATAAGTTACTGTTAAAATCCACAGTGGAGAAAAAACGTAACTCAGCAAAATTGAAAACGTTCAAAGTTCGACAACAGATATTACTGGAAAACAACTTCCTGTGTGTCCATATTGTCAAAAAACTTTTTCAACACGAGCGTTTTGAATGTACATATTCGCTCTCATACCGGTGAAAAACCATACCGTTGTGACGTTTGTAATAGAGGATTTACTATATCAGTAGTTTGAAAGCTCATCGTCGGATACATACAGGCGAACGTCCGTTTTATTGTGATATTTGTGATAAACATTTTGCGTGGAATCGTGACATGGCACGTCACAAGCGCCGACATCTGGGTATAAAACCATACGTTTGTGAAGTTTGTGGAAAGCCTTTTCAGATGATAGTGCCTTTAAAGATCATAAGACCATACACACCGGTGTGATTCCATACAAGTGTAACATCTGTGGTCGCGGATTCGATGGAAGAAATGTTTTGTTATACATAAACGAACACACACAGGAGAAAAACCATATGTCTGCCAGTTTTGTAACCGAGCATTTGCTAAAAGTGCCAGTTTGAAGAGTCACTATACAGTCCACACTGGTCAAAACTTTATAAATGTAATATCTGCGGGAAAGATTTGGATGGGAAAAAAGTTTCTCCCGACATATATATCTCACACGGGTGTTAAACAACATAAGTGTCCATATTGTAAGAAGGAGTTCACACAAAGTGCAAATCTAAGTAAACATATTCGACTACATATCGGAGACGGTGTTCTGAGTTGTACCATATGTGGGGCAGTGTGCTACATGGGGGATTCTGAAAGAACACAAGAGGTCTCATCATGGCATTCTACCGACATTGGACCATTCTTATGGCATTGACACAATGGACGTAAATCAGCAAGAACAAGCTATAGAGATAGTTCTATCTGAAGACTTTTACTCTACTGGTAGTGAAGTCATCACCATACAGACTGGAGGAAGGGGAGATAACTTACAGCCAATTGTCATCGAGAAACCAACAAACGGAGGCGAGGTCATAGAACAGATCTCTGAGGAAGTGATAGAAAGCAACAAACACCTAGATGTCTTTGAAGCAGATGATAATTTTGAAGGTACTGTTGAACAAATCATGGATCAGCCATTACAGTCAAATCAACAACTGCCATCTTTACAAATGATCGAAGTAGAACAAACGACAGATAATACCAGCGTGAAAAAACATGCTGTATTAGTACATCATAACAACCAAACAGACAGTTACCATGACAACAACACAACTGTTGGTTTTCAATCACTAAATAAAAGTAACGCTATAGTAACAGTTAATAAACCTGTCAACAGCACAGTGAAAAGATCTGATGTGGTATTAAATGAAAAGCAGAATGTGGTTGTAAATAAAATAAAAAATCCTGATGGTCAAATTGTGTACACACTAGACTTGGAAAAGAAGGATGACAAAACAGAGAAACCCGCTGATGTTACCCCGAGGAAAATGAGTTTTAATAAATCTGCTGTTGTTGTTAATAGTGACAATGTTAACAAGCATACAGATGTCTCTGTTCAGACTCTGATAGATGATATAGATGATACCGTTGCCATGGTACCCAGTACAAAACAATTCAGTGATTTCTCAACAATGTTTAAAAAATCCAAATGTAATGTTTGTGGTGTTGTTTGTCCGTCTGAGGAAAGCTTAGCACGTCACAAGAAAAACCACATAGAAAACAGACCTTTTGAGTGCAAAATTTGTGGTAAAACTTACGGATTTCAAAAAGATTTACGTCGACATGTCAAGAAAAGTCATGGAGACACAAAGCCGTATATATGTAAAGAGTGTGGTCGAGGGTTTACCGACTCGGAAACTTTTCGTGCTCATGAACGTCTTCACACGGGTGAGATGCCTTATAAATGTACCTACTGTACAAAGGTGTTCCGAAGTAGCAAAAGTCTTATTTTACATACTAGGACACATACAGGGGAGAGGCCTTACAAATGTGATTTTTGTGACAAAAGATTCGCCAAAACAAGTCATCGTAAATCTCACCTTAAAGTCCATACACACGAGAAACCATACAAGTGTGATATTTGTGGAAAGGAATTCGGATGGGATAAAAGTTTTGCTCGACACAAACTAACCCACACAGGAGTTAAACCTTACACGTGTCAGACCTGCGGAAAATCTTTTACACAAAGTGGTACATTGAATACTCATATGAAAACGTTTCATAATTTTGGTGGATCTTCAGACCAAATGGAGACAGTTCCGACTACGGTAACGGTGAACAAAAACCAGACAGAATCTCCTGTACTCATCAATATGGGAGGGGGGAATATGGTGTTAGAACAAGTTGATAATAATACTCTATCAGAGGAAATAACAAGCGCTGTCCAAGATGTCGTGTCAGCGGAGAATCTCCAAGGATTAGAGGAAGTGGTTTACTATGTGGTGTATGAACCAAACCAGTTAAATACTGAACAGGAAACGATAAATGTGGCTGACCTGCTACAGAACGTAGCTACTAACCAGTCTTCTGTTTAGTGGGAGACAAAATTTTAACTTATTTTCACAAATGTAGTTTTGTTAAAATAAACCCAAATTTTTAAGGTTTTATAAAAATTGGCACTGTTTGCTTCCATAATTTATGGACGAGGTGAGCTATTGCGATCATTCTGCATCCATCTACCTCTGTGTGTCTTTTTGCATCTTTTTTTCTTTTGCATAAACTTTTTACATCTTTTGGTCCCAATTTCACAATCATTCTTTGACTAAGATTTTCCCTAACTTATAATTAGAATATAGATGTCATAAGCTTAAGAGTGGTATTCAAAATGACACCATAAATCTGTAAATACATGTATCTTAAAAACTAACAAAATTATCCAAAACTTAAAATTTCTCTGATTTGAGTTAAGGAAAATATTAGTTAAGAAATGATTGTGAAACTGGGGTCAGGTGAGCTATTGTTTTAACTCCGCACCCAATGCCCGCAGTTTACATATTTTGAAAAGCTACTGGGACAAATTTGATAGTATTTGGCAATAGTTATGTCTAGGTGAATGGCTTTTAGACTTGCACAATGAAATGATTATGTTTCCATGGGGGATATAGTGAAAAAATTAAAATCCTAGGAAACAAGAAATATACTATAGACATATATGTCTATATATAACATTCTTAAGATACTAAGATTCTAATTTGCACAAATCATAGCTGTGGGGTTCAAAATGGGGTACTTACATGTAAGGGGGAAGTTGCTGAAATTTGAATATTTGTCAATATATCTGGAAAACTATAAAGTTTTTGTATATGCATGTATTTTAAATATTGGAAGATATTGATACAACAATCATGATGGTATAATATAGTTCAAGGCCATGGGTTACAAGGTCAAGGTCACAGATGCATAAAGATGCTGAAATGGTTAATAATCTTTAAAACTATACATTGTATTTTAGAATATTGTAGGTATTGATATAATGATCATTTTGATATATAGATGAAGGTCATGGGTTCAGTGGGGGAGGTTACCGTACTAATTATAGGAATTAGTGTTGTTATTATATATCGTCTTCACGATTATCGTCACCAAGGATTTGCCGATGGTGATATCGTGGAACAAAGCTTAGATCATGATATCACAGAACCCCAATTACTTACAAAAAAATTCTTTGAAATCATTGCATCACTTGTGTAGTGATCATGATTAAGCAGAATATTATTGTGGTTTTGTTGTGAACCACAAACAAATGACGTAATAAATATACAATGTATCAATGCATACCATTTTCAATGATTAGCTAACTGCAATTTCATATTGGGCATATTCATCTGGAAATATCGCGATATTATCATAGTGATATCGTCAAAATTTCAGCGATATCGCAATGTCTTTTTGTCTCATGATTACAGCTCTAATAGGAATACTAAAATAACCTATTTTTAGCTCACCTGGCCTAAAGGCCATGTGAGCTTTTGCCATCACTCGGCGTCCGTCGTCCGTCAGTCCGTCAGTCTGTCAGTCTGTCCGTCTGTAAACTTTTCACATTTTAACTATCTCCTCTGAAACCCCTGAACCAATTTTAACCAAACTTTTCAGGAATGATGTATAGAAGGTCCTTTACTTAGATTGCCGAAATTATTTTGATCCGCCAAAAAACATGGCTGCCAGCGTAGAAGATAATTTAACATGGGACCCTATGGGAAAAATGCATTTTTGACTATTTCCTCAGAAATGACTGAAGCAAATTTAACCAAACTTTACAGGAATGATGTATGGAAGGTCTTTTGCAAAGACTGTCAAAATTTTTCTGATCCGCCTAAAAACATGGCTGCCAGCGGGGAACATAGTTTAACATTGGACCCTATGGGAAAAACACATTTTGGCTATCTACTCTGAAACTACTGAAGCAAACTTAACCAAACTTTACAGGAATGATGTATAGAAGGTCCTTTACTTAGATTGCCGAAATTTTTTTGATCCGCCAAAGACATGGCTGCCAGAGCAGAAGATAGTTTAACATTAGACCCTATGGGAAAAACATATATTTGCTATCTTCTTTGAAACCACTGAGCCAATTTAAACCAAACTTTACAGGAATGATGTATAGAAGGTCCTTTACTTAGATTGCCGAAATTTTTTTGATCCGCAAAAAAACATGGCTGCCAGCGTAGAAGATAGTTTAACATGGGACCCTATGGGAAAAATGCATTTTTGACTATTTCCTCAGAAATGACTGAAGCAAATTTAACCAAACTTTACAGGAATGATGTATGGAAGGTCTTTTGCAAAGACTGTCAAAATTTTTCTGATCCGCCTAAAAACATGGCTGCCAGCGGGGAACATAGTTTAACATTGGACCCTATGGGAAAAACACATTTTGGCTATCTACTCTGAAACTACTGAAGCAAACTTAACCAAACTTTACAGGAATGATGTATAGAAGGTCCTTTACTTAGATTGCCGAAATTTTTTTGATCCGCCAAAAAACATGGCTGCCAGAGCAGAAGATAGTTTAACATTAGACCCTATGGGAAAAACATATATTTGCTATCTTCTTTGAAACCACTGAGCCAATTTAAACCAAACTTTACAGGAATGATGTATAGAAGGTCCTTTACTTAGATTGCCGAAATTTTTTTGATCCGCAAAAAAACATGGCTGCCATCGCAGAAGATAGTTTAACATGGGACCCTATGGGAAAAATGCATTTTTGACTATTTCCTCAGAAGTGACTGAAGCAAATTTAACCAAACTTTACAGGAATGGTGTAAGGAAGGTCTTTTACTTAGATTGCCAAAATTTTTCTGATCTGCCAAAAAACATGGCTGCCAGCGGAGAACATAGTTTCACATTGGACCCTATCTCCTCAGTTTAACATTAGACCCTATGGGAAAAGCATATATTTGCTATCTTCTTTGAAACCACTGAGCCAATTTAAACCAAAATTTACACGAATAATGTATGTAAGGTCATTTACTAAGATTGCCCAAATTTTTCTGATCCGCCAAAAAAAATGGCCGCCAGGGCCAAACAAAGTTTAACATTGGGCCCTATGGGAAAACGCACATTTTGGCTATCTCCTCTGAAACGACTGAAGCGAATTCAATTAAACTTTACAAGAATGATGTATGGAAGGTCTTTTGCAAAGATTGCCGAAATTTTTCTGATCCGCCTAAAAACATGGCTGCCAGCGGGGAACATAGTTTAACATTGGACCCTATGGGAAAAACACATTTTGGCTATCTCCTCTAAAACTACTGAAGCAAACTTAACCAAACTTTACCGGAATGATGTATAGAAGGTCCTTTACTTAGATTGCCGAAATTTTTTTGATCGGCCAAAAAAACATGGCTGCCAGCGCAGAAGATTGTTTTACATTGGACCCTATGGGAAAAATGCATTTTTGACTATTTCCTCAGAAATGACTGAAGCATATTTAACCAAACTTTACAGGAATGATGTATAGAAGGTCCTTTACATAGATTGCCAAAACTTTTCTGATCTGCCAAAAAACATGGCTGCCAGCGGAGAACATAGTTTCACATTGGACCCTATCTCCTCTGAAGCTAGTGAAACAAATTCAACCAAACTTTACAGGAATGATGTAAAAGATAGTTTAACATTGGACCCTATGGGAAAAACGCATTTTAGACTATGTTCTCAGAAATGACTGAAGCAAATTGAACCAAACTTTACAGGAATGATGTATAGAAGGTCCTTTACATAGATTGCCAAAATTTTTCTGATCTGCCATAAAACATGGCTGCAAGCGGAGAACATTGTTCACATTGGACCCTATGGGAAAAGCATATAAACAAATTTGCTTTAAAAGCATTTTAGTCAGGTGAGCGATACAGGCTCAGCCACACTGAGCCTCTGGTTTATTTTTGTAGTAGTAACTACTATTTCAGCTGTTTAGAAATACAATGTACTTCGATCATAGATATTTTAGATGTAACATTCTCTGGATAAATTATGCAAATATTTTGGCACTAAAGCTCAAACTGGGGGTAATTTTTAATTTGTCACGAAAAGCTCAAACTCGAGAAATTTTTAATTTGTCACTGTAACTAATGTAATTGACTATTTAACTTCTGCATTTGGTATGAGATATATCCTCAGGTGAGCTTAAAGGCCCTTGATTGGGCCTCCTTATTATTTGATGCAAATATTATGATGACTGTCATCAGTTACCTTAAGATATTGTTTATTTATATACTGTAAATCGGGAAACTTTCATGTTCACGTTTGTTTTTCTTAAAAAAATTTATTTATTTATTTTCTTTGGTGTGAATTCAAGTGATTGAGTGGACTAGAAAAAAACCAAATATAATAATCTTGTATTTTCACTAATTTACTAATTCTCATCTAATGAAAAAATTAAAAATACCAGAATAATTTGAAAAGTCATATCCTGATGTGAAAATTTTCTATTTATACTATGTATAATATATAATCATGATAATGTTATCGAGAGAAGTGGAAAACTGTCCATTCTGTGAGAGGAAAAATAATAGAGGCACATAAACGCCAATACTAATACTTTCTGATTGGACAATTTGAGGCGTCTCTCTGACTGAAAACTCCACTACTTTAGTGCAGTTAGTAGAGTGCTTACTTCATATGTGGTAGGTCATGGGTTCAAACCCTGGTGGCTGCAACTGCTCAAGACTTGAAAATACATGTAGTGACTGTTCTCTCACCAAGCACTTGGCATTTACAAATAAAAGTTACAGCATCCTTTCGGAGACCTTAAAGCAAATGCTCTTGTGTTATGTCAGCCATGACAGGTTAAAGAACACTCCCTGCACATAGCCATGAGCATATTGCAAAAGTAAAAATTTCCGATATTTTTCCTATAGCTGGTGATGTTACTGTTATTCTTATATTATTATTACCTATTGTTACAGATTTTGTTAAATCCCTGTGTATATATATAAGAATCACCTTGCCTGTTTGTCTGTCTGTGTGTCCGTTATTATTATTTTTACAGATTTTGTTTTGATTAGTAACTTATTATTCAATAAATTAATCTTTAAAATATCATAATTTGTTTTTTATTTAGGATTTCAGTACCTTCAGTACTTTGATTTGATTTATTTGCCTGTAAGTCGGGCTCAAATCTCACAATAATGCCTTAACTAAGATTTTCCCTAACTTAAGTCTGGCAAATTTTGACAATGATTTCTGGTGCTTTAAATATAAAAGCATCCTCAATAAACATTTAGATGTAATAAATGTAAAAGTCTAGGTTTCCATAAATTTAAAATTATTAGTAGCCAAATTTCCAAAATTTGTGAAAATATAGTCCTTCTTAAGGTATTTTTCCACAAACTTGCTAAAATGGGTTACTTTTTGAAAGAATTTTTCAGAAATTAGTAGCCAATGGCAGTTTTGGCTACCAGAAATGGAAACATAGAAAGTGATCGTCAAAATGACTTGTGAAATCTGTTCATATCTTAAATACTGACAAAATGATTAATATTTTTTGCCAGATTGAAGTTAGGGAAATTATTGGTTAAGCACTTGTCAAAGGCCATCATTTACTTGACAATAATGGTCATGTACTTGGAAAAGATCATCGTCTACTTGACAATAATCGTCATGTACTTGGAAAAGGTCATTGTCTACTTGACAATAATCGTCATGTACTTGGAAAAGATCATCGTCTACTTGCCAATAGCCATCAGTACTTAGCAAATCATTATGTATTTGACAATAGTCACAATGTTCTGGGCAACGGCTAATATGTACTTGACAGCAGTCATTATGTACTTGGCAGCATCCAAATTGTACTTGGCAAAGGCCATCACTTATATCTATAGACTAGTTCTTTATTCTTCAATACAAGTTAACTCCAACTCAGTTGTTCCTGTGGGAGGCTCGAACCCCAGCCTGGTCTAATCAATGCATCTTTCAAGCTGGTAATACAAGTGAAAAGAATCTAAACACTGAAAATGTTTCAGCCAATGTTATATAGCTGGTAGTGTCTGGAAATAAGTTAATCTTATATTGAACATTAACTACATCTATAGCTGGTTGTGCATTGATACAAGTTAACTAGCTTGAATTAAATTTAAACTATGTCAAATAAATTAAATGTAATATAAAGGGTGACATGATTGACATAAATTAACTATGTGTAATCTTTAATACATTTCCTAAAGCATCTAGAACAAACCTCAACTGGACAAAAAAAAAACACTCCACTCTTCACATAAAAAGGTCCAAAATCCAAAATTGCACCAGGTGTCGCTGTTTAGGTCCAATATCAAAGATTGCACTAAGTGACACTGTTAAGGTCCAGAATCAAAGGTTACACAAGGTGTCTCTGTTTAGGTCCAGAAATAAAGATTGCACTTAGTGTCACTGTTTAGTTCCAAAATCAAAAATTGTACTAGGTGTCTCTGTTTAGGTCCAGAATAAAAAATTGCACCAGGTGTCGCATTTTAGGTCCAGAATCAAAGATTGCACTAGGTGTCACTCTTTAGGTTCAGAATTAAAAATTGCACTTAGTGTCACTCTTAAGATCCAGAATCAAAGATTACATTAGGTGTCACTTTTTAGGTCCAGAATCAAAGATTGCACTAGGTGTCTCTATTTAGGTCCAGAATCAAAGATTGCACTAGGTGTCACTCTTTAGGTCCAGAATTAAAAATTGCACTTAGTGTCACTGTTTAGGTCCAGAATCAAAGATTACACTAGGTGTCACTTTTTAGGTTCAGAATCAAAAATTGCACCAGGTGTCACTTTTTAGGTCCAGAATAAAGGATTGCACTAGGTGTCACTGTTTAGATCCAGAATCAAAGATTACATTAGGGTCACTGTTTAGGTCAAGAATCAAAGATTACACTTTAGGTGTCACTGTTTAGGTCCAGAATCAAAGATAACACTAGGTGTCACTTTTCAGGTCCAGAATCAAAGATTGCACTAGGTGTCACTGTTTAGGTCCAGAATCAAAGATTGCACTAGGTGTCACTCTTTAGGTCCAGAATTATATATTGCATTTAGTGTCACTGTTTAGGTCCAGAATCAGAGATTGCACTTAGTGTCACTGTTTAGGTCCAGAATCAAAGATTACACTAGGTGTCACTGTTTAGGTCCAGAATCAAAGATTGCACTTAGTGTCACTATTTAGGTCCAGAATCAAAGATTACACTAGGTGTCACTGTTTAGGTCCAGAATTAAAGATTACACTAGGTGTCACTCTTTAGGTCCAGAATTATAGATTGCACTTAGTGTCACTGTTTAGGTCCAGAATCAAAGATTGCACTTGGTGTCACTGTTTAGGTCCAGAATCAAAGATTACACTAGGTGTCACTGTTCAGGTCCAGAATCAAAGATTGCACTAGGTGTCACTCTTTAGGTTCAGAATCAAAGATTCCACTAGGTGTCACTGTTTAGGTCCAGAATTAAAAATTGCACTTAGTGTCACTGTTTAGGTCCAGAATCAAAGATTGCACTTAGTGTCACTGTTTAGGTCCAGAATCAAAGATTACACTAGGTGTCACTGTTTAGGTCCAGAATCAAAAGTTGCACTTAGTGTCACTGTTTAGGTCCAGAATCAAAGATTACACTAGGTGTCACTGTTTAGGTCCAGAAGCAAAGATTACACTAGGTGTCACTGTTTAGGTCCAGAATCAAAGATTACACTAGGTGTCACTCTTTAGGTCCAGAATGATAGATTGCACTTAGTGTCACTGTTTAGGTCCAGAATTATAGATTGCACTTAGTGTCACTGTTTAGGTCCAGAATTATAGATTGCACTTAGTGTCACTGTTTAGGTCCAGAATCAAAGACTGCACTAGGTGTCACTCTTTAGGTCCAGAATTAAAAATTGCACTTAGTGTCACTGTTTAGTTCCAAAATCAAAGATTGCACTAGATGTCACTGTTACATTCAGAATAACAGATTGCACTATTTGTCACTGTTGAGATCCATAATCAAAGATTACGCTAGGTGTCACTGTTTAGATCCAGAATCAAATATTACACTAGGTGTCACTGTTTAGATCCAGAATCAAATATTACACTACTGTGCATAAAGGCTATTTTGAACATGGATATATTGCGATTAAATATTTAATTCTAATTTATTGTTAAAATTTTAATTATATTTCAGCACAGAAAAGAGAGACCTAAGTGGCAAAAATATGTTTTGTTTTAAATCGGTCTATGTGAGTGTGTACATACCATAAATTTTGCCATTTTTTCAAGAATATCAAAATGGTTAAGTATAAATACTCCCATTAGATGCCTCATTATCTTTTGGTTATATGTAGGTCGACCAGGTGTGAATTTCTTTTTACTCAATCACGCAGGTGAAAGGTAAATTTTTACCCAACATTCAATTGTAATTTGAGGCACAAATGGTTAGCTGGAATAAATATTTTCTGTCAAAAATGTGACTTTTTCTATATACAGACATTAACCAAAACATGCAGCATTGACAAAAATATACTTTTTAGTTAGGTCTCTGAATAATGAATATATATGCGCTGTTAATTTTTGCAAGCACTTCTTTATTAAAACGTAATTTACAATATTCCATGTTCAAAATAGCCTTTATGCACAGTAGGTGTCTTCATTTCGTTAGATGATAACGAGTACTTATCAGTTGCTTATTCAGTTAGAAAATGTTCTATTCTAGGATATAATGATAGTACCTCCATATCAGAGGGAAATTATCCCTAGAAAACAAGTAGCTTGGATTCTCCAGTAAGAGGAGATAAGAAATGATTTACTTAACGTTTCATCATTTTGTGTGGAAAACCTGTCATCATCGAAAGTAGATGAAACAGATTAAGATTTCTTTGAAAATGTCTAGACGGAAAACTATACTGGGATTAAGTTTAGCTGCAACATTTTGTACAGGATGCACGGCTGGTGTTCTGAGTCGTTTACAAAGAGAAGTTCACGCTGAAGCGAAACCTGCCGTTAATGATGAGGATAGTGAAAGTACGGATCGTCTAAAATATCTGAAACTGAAGCAAGTCCAGATTTATTTTAGACATGGCGCACGGACACCATTGCACTTAATCCCGAAAGTTGAAGAGGTGTGGTTTTGTAACATAAATAATAGTTACAGTTAAAATTTTTCATTTCCTCTATAATTTTATATTAATTGATTGGTTGGTTTTGTCACAAAATTATATAACTTATTGCCCCTACTCTTCTTTTTCTAATGGCATACTGGAGGGTAGCTATATAATTTTCATTTGCTAAGGATGAATTGATTGATTGAATGGAGTTTAAGTCCCAGTTAAGAATATTATATTCATATCGAGACGTCACCAGCTATAGATGAAGTGACAGAAATTTTTACCTTTGCTGTACACTCCAGACAATGTGCAGGGAGTTTTCTTTAACATGTCAAGCCTGCTGTGACACATGACATCCGTTTTGAAAGTATCCTTCTAAAGGACCGTAACTTTATTTCTAAATCCTAAGTCCTTAGCGAAAGATATCGGTCACTACCTTTTTTTAAGTCTTGGACAGATCTGCCCAGGGTTTGAATCAACAACCTGTCGCATACAAGGTGAGCACTCTACCACTCAGTTACTAAGGACTATTTAAGGCTGAATATGCTCACAATTTGTATTATTTACAAAACTGGAATATTTCTGTCCAGAAATTTTTTTCTTTCAGACATTTAAGAGCAACATGTATATTATATATCTAGTAAGTACTGAAAGGTAAAAGTATACAATACTCCATTTCTCCGCTTCCCTTCAATCCATCATACAAGAATTAAACCAGTGTCCATTTAACTGAAAGGAACTTGACTTGGAAGTAAAACTTCATTACCCCACTCCACTCCATATTTGGTTTGGATAAAGGTTGGGGTTAGAGTTAGAATCTTAAGTTGGAAGTAAATCTCAATTTCTCAACTCCACTCCATATTTGGTTTGGGCAAGGGTTGGTATTAGGGTTAGAATCTTAACTTGGGAGTAAATCTCAATTTTTCCATTCCACTAAGTTTTATTCCATAATGCCAAAATTGATGGTCTTCTTTTCTTTTTACACTCTAGGCAGTTTATAACCCAGAGTTTTTAGCCAGAGATTTGACACACACAATGTTTGATATGGAGTTCGTGAATCTGGACGGAGGCCCAAGACAACCTTCACCTTATGAAAAGGCCTATAGTAAATTACATCTAAAGGTTTGTTTAATAACACAACTGTACAATACAATATTTGCTTGAATCTGAATGGGTATTAGAGGATTTTCTTCTGTCTGCTATTATACTTTGTAGTCATGGACTCATGGTGACATTATTATTTCTTTAGTCATATGCATGATGGCATTATTTTATGTTGTCATGGAAACATTATATCTGTAGTCATGGTGACATTATTATATTTGTAGTCATAGTGACATTATTACAGTCAAACATGTCCATAAAGGCTGCCCAAGGAAATCAATAACCTGAATAAAGAGAAATTGGGATAAAATTTCACTGGTCTTTAAAAGCAAATGACCCTTGTATAAAGGTGGCCTGTAAGGCAGGTTAGACTGTATATCTGTAGCCATGGTAGCATATCTGTAGTCATGGTGACTTGTTATTTTATCAGCTTAATCAGTAAGTTTTTAAAGAAGAAGACAAATTTCATAAAGTAGGCAACAACTATGGAGTAATGAGTATTGCAAATCATAGTCAGAAAATGTAAACTTAGTGAATTTAGATGACAAACTTAATGCAAAATCCAAAAAAGAAGCAGACAACTCTTGTCACCTTGCTGGCTTTATTAAAACCATTATTATTATTATGTTACTTTACAGGGTGGATGCAGAAGTGGAATGCTGACAAGTTATGGTGACATTATTGTATCTGTTGTCATGGTGACGTGTTATTATTATTATTATGTTACTTTACAGGGTGGATGCAGAAGTGGAATGCTGACAAGTTATGGACAAGATCAGACCTACGTTTTGGGTAGAGAATTACGGAAAGATTACATAGAGAATCACCAGTTGATTACAGATGATTACAACACAGAGAATGTATAGTATGTATATATAGCTTCTAGAGATATAATAGTGGGACAAAAACATGCTCGGATATCACCAACAGTTTGACAATAATATCCCGAATCAATATAATATCACAATATTTTCAGACAAGTAGATGATCTGGGTTTTTAAGTTAAAAAAAAAGTTAAAGTCTGTCCCGAGCCATTAGGCCCATCAGGCCGGAGCTTATCCCGGTTTCGGTGGCGTTAAGCGACTGAGAGTACAAGACTCTCCCCTGAATGGGACGCCGGTCCATCGCAGGGTTAACCCCCAGCATTTGCTGGTACTCATTTATTTTTCAGCTGAGTGAACTGGAACAACATGAAATTAAGTGTCTTGCTCAAGGACACAACACATCTCCCGGTCCAGGGATCGAACCCACGACCTTTGAATCACGAGTCCAACGCCTTAACCACTAGGCACGCGCTTCTGGGTTTTTACTAGACTGCAATAAATTCAAACATAATAAAAGAATAATTATGTATAAATCAAAAATTTCATTAAAGTTATTGAAGATTAACTGAAACATTTCTTTAAAACCATAATGAACATATATCTGTGACATAGACTGGTCTGATATTTGTACCCGAGTGATGTGTATTTGATGTAAATCTAACTGAAGACATACAGCAAATACTGTAAGACTTCTTTCACACTTTTGGTCCAAGCACCACTGATGAGGAATTGCATTGCGAAATGGCCATCTAGTACCGTAAAATGTAACTGCTAGTGGTATGATATGAAATTGTCAATACAATTGAATCCGAGTATTTTCTTCTTATTTAAAATTATCCCCAAATTGGGAGATTTTGTCAATTGATTTTTCCCAATTTTACTTCCATTTCCCTTTCCAAAAATGACCAGAAAACTCCTTTTTTAAATTTTACTTTTTACCAAATTGTGGATTTTATTAATTGATTTTTCCCAATTTCATTCCAAGGTCTCTTTTCCCTAACTGACCTAAACTCCCCGAGGTTTGACTGTATTTTGAAGATTTAAGCAGATCTGTTTGTTTTATGTTTTAAGTGTACGATCGACAAACATGAACAGGACGACCGACTCTCTACGTTGTGTAATGGCTGGGTTATTTGGAGCCGAAAATCTTAGGAAAAAAGGTTAGAAATGATTTATTTATAAAACTTTTCACTTTTGCTTGCAAAAGGAATTGCCCCAAAATTTTACCTGAGTATTTATATATATATATATTTTAAAATCCCTGAGTTTGTTCCACTTAGACAGGAACTTTAAAAAGTAGATGGCTGGGTTATTTGGAGCTGAAAATCATAGAAAAAAAGTTAGAAATCATTTATTTAGTAATAATAGGTAAAAGTGTCAGATTATGTGTATTTTTACAGTTTTATAGTGGGGAGAGATAATTGTATATGCACCAAAGTTTTTATCCACCAGCATTTTCGAAGAAAGAGGGAGATATTAAATTCAAGTTTCCATCCGTCTGCAATTCTTGTTCTTTCTGTTCTTTTAGGACCAATACGTGTACCCATTAGTCATTCTACAAAGGAGTATTTATTTCCGAACCCTTACATATGTCATGTACTACGACAGATTAACCACGCAGCTCTTATCCATGGTTCAGATATCCCAGAGTTTGTACCACTCAGACAAGAACTGGAAAAAGTAGTTGGTAAGTTACTGGAAAGGGGAAAAGTTTTCGCATGGGTAAAACTTTCACTTTTTTCGTGCAAAAGGAATTGCCGCAAAATTTTACCCAGTGAAATTGTCTACCATAGAGGTTAATACTTTAATATATTTTTATTGATTATGCAAAAATTACACAGGAGATGTCAGATTTTAGAAATCACAAAATTTTCGCAAAGTGAAAATAATCCCCTTTACAATATGTTGTCTTTTCTCAGGTTCTCACATTCATGCATTATGAGATAACTAAAAGAAGGTCACCATGGTGATGTATCATTGTATACAAAGATGAAGTTCACCATGGTGATGTATCATTGGATACAGAGATGAAGTTCACCATGGTGGAATATCATTGCATACAGAGATGAAGTTCACCATGGTGGAATATCATTGCATACAGAGATGAAGTTCACCATGGTGATATATCATTGCATACAGAGATGAAGTTCACCATGGTGATGTATCATTGCATACAGAGATGAAGTTCACCATGGTGATGTATCATTGCATACAGAGATGAAGTTCACCATGGTGATGTATCATTGCATACAGAGATGAAGTTCACCATGGTGATGTATCATTGCATACAGAGATGAAGTTCACCTTGGTGATGTATCATTGTATACAGAGATGAAGTTCACCATGGTGATTTATCATTGCATACAGAGATGAAGTTCACCATGGTGATATATCATTGCATACAGAGATGAAGTTCACCATTATGATGTATCATTACATACAGAGATGAAGTTCACCATGGTGATGTATCATTGCATACAGAGATGAAGTTCACCATGGTGATGTATCATTGCATACAGAGATGAAGTTCACCTTGGTGATGTATCATTGCATACAGAGATGAAGTTCACCATGGTGATGTATCATTGCATACAGAGATGAAGTTCACCATGGTGATGTATCATTGCATACAGAGATGAAGTTCACCATGGTGATGTATCATTGCATACAGAGATGAAGTTCACCATGGTGATATATCATTGCATACAGAGATAAAGTTCACTACGGTCATATATCATTGCATACAGAGATGAAGTTCACCATGGTGATGTATCATTGCATACAGAGATAAAGTTCACCATGGTGATGTATCATTGCATACAGAGATGAAGTTCACCATGGTGATGTATCATTGCATACAGAGATGAAGTTCACCATGGTGATGTATCATTGCATACAGAGATGAAGTTCACCTTGGTGATGTATCATTGCATACAGAGATGAAGTTCACCATGGTGATGTATCATTGCATACAGAGATGAAGTTCACCATGGTGATATATCATTGCATACAGAGATCAAGTTCACTATGGACATATATCATTGCATACAGAGATGAAGTTCACCATGGTGATGTATCATTGCATACAGAGATGAAGTTCACCATGGTGATGTATCATTGCATACACAGATGAAGTTCACCTTGGTGATGTATCATTGTATACAGAGATGAAGTTCACCATGGTGATGTAATATTGCATACAGAGATGAAGTTCACCATGGTGATATATCATTGCATAGAGATGAAGTTCACCATTATGATGTATCATTACATACAGAGATGAAGTTCACCATGGTGATGTATCATTGCATACAGAGATGAAGTTCACCTTGGTGATGTATCATTGCATACAGAGATGAAGTTCACCTTGGTGATGTATCATTGCATACAGAGATGAAGTTCACCATGGTGATGTAATATTGCATACAGAGATGAAGTTCACCATGGTGATATATCATTGCATACAGAGATGAAGTTCACCATGGTGATGTATCATTGCATACAGAGATGAAGTTCACCATGGTGATGTATCATTGCATACAGAGATGAAGTTCACCATGGTGATGTATCATTGCATACAGAGATGAAGTTCACCATGGTGATGTATCATTGCATACAGAGATGAAGTTCACCTTGGTGATGTATCATTGTATACAGAGATGAAGTTCACCATTATGATGTAATATTGCATACAGAGATGAAGTTCACCATGGTGATATATCATTGCATACAGAGATGAAGTTCACCATTATGATGTATCATTACATACAGAGATGAAGTTCACCTTGGTGATGTATCATTGCATACAGAGATGAAGTTCACCATGGTGATATATCATTGCATACAGAGATGAAGTTCACCATGGTGATGTATCATTGCATACAGAGATGAAGTTCACCATGGTGATATATCATTGCATACAGAGATGAAGTTCACCATGGTGATGTATCATTGCATACAGAGATGAAGTTCACCATGGTGATGTATCATTGCATACAGAGATGAAGTTCACCATGGTGATGTATCATTGCATACAGAGATGAAGTTCACCATGGTGATGTATCATTGCATACAGAGATGAAGTTCACCATGGTGATATATCATTGCATACAGAGATAAAGTTCACTACGGTCATATATCATTGCATACAGAGATGAAGTTCACCATGGTGATGTATCATTGCATACAGAGATGAAGTTCACTATGGACATATATCATTGTATACAGAGATGAAGTTCACCATGGTGATATAAAATTTCATATGAAGGTGAAAGTCACTCTAGAGATATAATGTCATGTGAGATTCACCATATTTGAAAAATGAAGACAACAGCCTTTTTTGCGTTAAATTTTGGTTTTCTATAACACATAACTGGAGTCAGAGTTTGATTTGATATTTGGCTTTCCTTTCCTACAGTCTTAAATTTTTAATGTATTTATTTCATGAAATTTATTTTGAAAATTGTTTATGCATTTTTTATGTCCAATTTTGAAAAAAAAAAAAAAAATGTCATCTAGTCGTTTTGTTCAGACACTTCTTTCCTTGAGTAATTCTCCAAAAGTATGAAGAGCTACAATGTATTTCATGAAACTTCAAAACATCAACATTGACAGGAGATCTGCATATCATTAAACCGTGGTGGTTTTTCTTATTTTTCTAGAAATGAATTCCCTTTGAACATAATTACAAATCACAAAAAGTATACGTACTCATTGGCAGGAATCCTAACTAACTAAATTTTCTTGTTTATTTTAGGTTTAAATCCAAGTAAAGGTGACAAAAAGGTTAATTTTATAGACTTTAGGGATGACATGTTCGCTAGAAAGGTAAGTCATTTGTATAATAAAATGGTTTTTTAGCTCACCTGGACACCTACATATTATGTGCTTGGTGAAAGAACAGTCACTGCCTATTTTTGAGTCTTGGTCAGACCTAGCTGGGGTTCAAACCAAAAGCCTTCTACATACAAATAAGCACTTAACCAACTGAACTGTAACTCTATTTTGCATAATTACATATAGCCAATTTTTTTTTCATACAAAAGAAAAGTTCTGACCAATCAAAATCCTTGAAAAAAGGTGAATTGAATTATAAATATATAACATGTTCATTGAAATGAAATCTACCTGTAGACAAACATGTCATGGTTCACTATATTTACAGGGAGGAAGCTTAACTATTTTGAGTTAGGGACCCATATCACTTCAGAAAAGAAGTTGTAATAGTAATAAATAGCTAAAATGTGTGAACATGAATGGGTCCAGACTGACTTTTAGTAGCCATGGACTACTGGGCCCTGCTAATCTTCATCCCTGTAATTACCTTTGTTGTTTATTGCATTCCAGGCTCATGGATTAGCTCTACCAGAACATTTATCTCCTTATTTGGAACAAATTGATGACAAAGCTACAAAACTCATTAAATATTCATTCGCAGGACAACATGAGTAAGATATATTTCAAGGATCATATCTGTCAAGTACTACTGTAGGAACCACTGTGACTGTGACAGTGAAATTCTCTTTATATCCATAGAAAATCAAATAAATTTGAAAAAAGTTTGATATTTTTCACTTACTTGTACCTAGTCGTAACAGGAAATCTGTATGCCCATCCGCGATTGTCATAAAGTATGTCTGTAAAAAGGAAAATGTTGGCGGTATGGGGATTTTACACATGCGAAAATAACAATGTTTACACCCGAAGTGATGTCCTTGGTGACGTTTTACGTCATATGTGCAACAGAAGCCGCCATTTGCATGGTTTTTCAACATGTTAAATCCCCATAGCACCAACTTTTTTCCCTATGTAGATATATTTTGGGCTAATCGCGGATGCGCATACAGATTTCCTGTTACGACTAGGTACAAGTAAGTGAAAAATATCGATCTTTTTCAAATTTATTTGATTTTCTATGGATATAAAGAGAATTTCACTGTCACAGTCACAGTGGTTCCTACAGTAGTCTCAAACTGCAAGACAATGAAACATTTGGGTCAGGGAAGATAGGCTAGGTTCTAAAATGGAGAGAAATGAGGAAGTGGGCGTGTCGTTCTATAAGGGAGAGGGATAAAAGAGTGGGAGTTGTAAAATTCAAGGATCATATCTATCAACTACTAGTCTAAAACTGTAAGACAGTGAAAAGTTTGGGTCAGGGAAGATAGGAGAGGGTTTAGTTCTACAAGGGAGTCAAATGAGGGAGCGGGAGTTGGTTCTACAAAAAAGAGAAACGAGGGAGGCGGTGTTGGTTCTACATGGAGAGAGATGAGGGAGGGAGTGTTGGTTCTACAAAAAAGAGAAATGAGGGAGGCGGTGTTGGTTCTACAATGGAGAGAAATGAGGGAGGGGGTGTTGGTTCTACAAGGGAGAGAGATAAAAGAGTGGGAGTTGTAATATTCAAGGATCATATCTATCCACTACTAGTCTAAAACTGTAAGACAGTGAAAAGTTTGGGTCAGGGAAGATAGGCTAGGTTCTAAAATGGAGAGAAATGAGGAAGTGGGCGTGTCGTTCTATAAGGGAGAGGGATAAAAGAGTGGGAGTTGTAAAATTCAAGGATCATATCTATCAACTACTAGTCTTAAACTGTAAGACAGTGAAAAGTTTGGGTCAGGGAAGATAGGAGAGGGTTTAGTTCTACAAGGGAGTCAAATGAGGGAGCGGGAGTTGGTTCTACAAAAAAGAGAAACGAGGGAGGCGGTGTTGGTTCTACATGGAGAGAGATGAGGGAGGGAGTGTTGGTTCTACAAAAAAGAGAAATGAGGGAGGCGGTGTTGGTTCTACAATGGAGAGAAATGAGGGAGGGGGTGTTGGTTCTACAAAAAGAGAAATGAGGGAGGCGGTGTTGGTTCTACAATGGAGAGAAATGAGGGAGGGGGTGTTGGTTCTACAATGGAGAGAAATGAGGGAGGGGGTGTTGGTTCTACAATGGAGAGAGATCGGGGGGAAGGGAGTTGATACTAGGAAAAAATGAGACTACAAATGGGGAGTTGGTACTAAAAGAGAGAAAGACAAGAGGGGAAGAGGAACTGTGCAACTAGGGAGAGAGACTAGGAAGGGGAGTTGTAAAAGGAAGAGGGAGTTGGCTGTATAAGGGAGAGAGAGAAGAAGGAGAGGTTGGTTGAAGGGAGAAAAGTGAGGGTTGTTTTCCTGATTTTTACATAATTGATGGTTCTTTGCAGAACACAACTTTTAAGTCTAATATGTATATGTGTGGGGTATGTGAGCTGGGTTCACTA
Organism: Anadara kagoshimensis; assembly: GCA_021292105.1. Taxonomy (NCBI): domain Eukaryota; kingdom Metazoa; phylum Mollusca; class Bivalvia; order Arcoida; family Arcidae; genus Anadara; species Anadara kagoshimensis. Next base: position 37,598,516 of record CM037868.1, read on the forward strand.
GGGTTCTTTCATTTATCTAGTTGTGGTCATTTAAAATTTCACCATCTCTGAATTGATTATAGATATTCATCTAGTCAGTTACTATGAAATCTTGCTATCTCTGGTTTGATTGGATATGTTCATTTAGTCTCATTATGAAATCTTACCATCTCTGGTTTGATTGGAGATGTTCATCTAGTCTCCAAATATGAAATCTTACCAACTCTGGTTTGATTGGAGATGTTCATGTAGTCTCCAAATATGAAATCTTACCAACTCTGGTTTGATTGGAGATATTTATCTAGTCAGTCACTAAGTTATCTTCAGTACATATTATTTTTCTGGATAGATTTGAATTAGTTTCATAATTGATTTAAGTATTAGGAAGGACATATTGTTGCCATGGAAACTGAGGTCAGGGGTATGATTTGCTGCCTTTTATTGAGAGAATTAAGTGTATACAAATTTTTATTTCAGCGCAGAAAGAGTTTTAGCTTTACGACTGGCCATAGGACGTGCAATGAATCTTGTTGTAAATAATATGGAGAATGTTGACAGGTGATTTATATATATATGTCTAGAAATAGGATTTATTTAACAATAGAACTGTTTTGAAAGTGTGATATCACTCATTATGATCAGTTTGTCAGGCAAAGGTTTGGCTATGAAAGCCATTTCAAAACAGTTCAATTGTTATATTTTCATTAAAAATATTTCTTTAAAAACTCTGGATATTCATTTTTAGAGTTAATTTGCGTTCTATTCTGGGATTATATTTCCAAGCATTTTGACCACGAAATTGAAAGTGCAAGAGTCACACAAATGTTTCCTGGGTAATAGTATGTGACGTAGTTGTGTATTACCTCACCAATACCGTCTTTCATTCACATCCACTGGATGGACGCAAAGACTTGTCCGATGCTCCTAAAAATAATGCAACACACATTAGAGGAACTATCAAATTCTTTGATGAAAATGTTCAATTTACAAACGAAAACTTCCAATAGACTTTGTGAAGTTGAAAAACGACTTCATCATCAAATACCAATGCATTCGGTACCTGGGAACATAGGGACAGCCATTTTGTTTACAAGTTTGTAGGTCCCCGGGAATGTGTATTGTCGATATTAATATTCAAACACAGTGATGCAGTCTTTTGGCATTTATAGTCCTATGAATGCCAAAAGTCTCAAACTGGAAGATATAGGAAATGTGCAAGGCTAATGAAAATAAAGTGCTGTAACTCCTAATGTGAAGATTTAAGTTGATACTTAGACTACACTGTCATTCATAAATGATAATACAGATTTATCCTGTTTATAATTGCCTTTAAGATTATTTTATAATCATAATGTCAAATTTCATTCATAGAATTGAAATATTGAAGTTTAATGCAGTTTTTGGAATCAAACATACCAATCCATGTCAAAATCACTATCCCAATCCAATTAAATGTAAACTTTTTGGAAACTGGCTTAGTTGAACACTTGGAGATTTGCTTGGAAAGTGATGCCGAGTGCTTTGGATTTGTAAGCACCTCCTGATTAGCTAGCTACACCTGTCATGTGTAAAAGTAACATCTTTAATTAACAAGCGAAATGTATTCAAATAATGCTGTCATTAATGAGAATTTGAATATCGAGATATCAACTGATAAATAAGTCTATAAATTGATATATTGAAATATCGGAAATGTGATTAAAATAGTTTATTTTTTGTTGAATCTTTTGTAGACAGGTAATTTTCCACCAATATTTGGCATGTCTGGTGTTATCTTTAATGTTTCTAAAATTATATGCACTCTGTTTTGTATGTCTGAGTTTTAAGATACATAAAAATAATGGGTTGTAATTATATTATACTTTTACAACCATTTTAATTTATATGTCATTGACTACTCCAACCTGAGTCAGAGCCATGAACTGGCAGCCATTTTTGTTGATATCGATACTCAAGAAATGGGTTTTATCGATGCTATATTGATATATCAATCTATCAATGACAATTCTAGTTTTTTTTTTTTTTGAAAAATATGTCTTCTTTGAATTTTAAACACTGTAAACATATTTAATTTCGCGTGTATTTATTTTCGCGGTATTAGAAATTTAGACATATCCGCGTAGTTAAATTTTCACATATTTGAAATGTGCACAATAACACAATAAGCATAATATTATTATCTCTTGGTATTAATCATTTTCTTGCAAATCAAATGCCCCCGAAATAACCGAAAATTAATACACCGCAAAAATAAATACGTTTACAGTATATAAATGTATCACAAATATGACAGGGTACATGGGACTGTGTTACCTGACAAAACACTCTATAACTACATTATTTTTTGCAGTTCTCCTAGACTATACTTATATTCTGGTCATGATACAACAATTCTACCTATGTTGGAAGTTCTTGATATTGACGACAGACGATGGCCGCCATTTGCTGCAGACCTTCGTTATGAGCTTTATGAAGATGTAGCCGGTGATCATTGGGTCCAAGTGAAATACCTCGGAAAGGTAAGCCTACATGCCCGTGTGTCTGAAAATATTATGATTGTAGCTATAGACACTCTCTGTGATGGGCAAAGTTTCATAATTATCCTAAATACAGAGTCTCTGATTAACCAAGCTTTATTATTTGTCAAAGAAACCTGATGTAAAGTCTGCTCATAGAAATGATGTCATTTGTCCTTTTTTGTCCGTGTTATGTTTATCATTCCTTGGTATATCCCCTATCCCCCTTTTGGTTGTGCATACATTTTGTGATTTCTGAGATCTTGCATTTTGTGTAGGGTAATTTTCAGGCAACCAATATAAGTGGGTGTATATTCTATATATAATATGTATATGAACCTGTATTATAAACACCTTGAAGTGGGTAAAATTTTCGCTATAATTTTTTTAGCGAGAAATAAATGGAAATTTTACCCATGCAAAAAAATTCCCCTTTACAGTAAGTGATGAGAATAAAAGGATGCATAAGGAAGAATCGAATGAGAACAGAATTAAAGATGACTGTGACATGGAGTTACCAGTACATAGTATAGCTGTACTGTAACAATACACATGTTAACTATAGGACGGTCAGAACAGAATTTAAGATGACTGTGACATGGAGTTACCAGTACATAGTATAGCTGTACTGTAACAATACACATGTTAACTATAGGACGGTCAGAACAGAATTTAAGATGACTGTGACATGGAGTTACCAGTACATAGTATAGCTGTACTGTAACAATACACATGTTAACTATAGGATGTGGCTGTGTTCAATATCACATAGTTAACTATAGAATGGTCTTTCTTTCATTGTCACGTTTTCATTGATTGTGAAATGTTATAATTTGACATATTTATATTTCAAGATATGGATGTATGGTTTTCCCTGCTACCAAAATGTTGATTTACCACAGCCATACTCACCTTAGTGTGATATTGAACACAGCCATACTCACCTTAGTGTGATATTGAACACAGCCATACTCACCTTAGTGTGATATTGAACACAGCCATACTCACCTTAGTGTGATATTGAACACAGCCACACTCACATAAGTGTGATATTGAACACAGCCATACTCACATAAGTGTGATATTGAACACAGCCATACTCGCATTAGTGTGATATTGAACACAGTCATACTCTCATTATTGTGTTATTGAACACAGTCATACTCACATTAGTGTGATATTGAACACAGCCATACTCACATTAGTGTGATATTGAACACAGTCATACTCTCATTATTGTGTTATTGAACACAGCCATACTCTCATTATTGTGTTATTGAACACAGCCATACTCGCATTAGTGTGATATTGAACACAGCCATACTCACATTAGTGTGATATTGAACACAGTCATACTCTCATTATTGTGTTATTGAACACAGCCATACTCACATTAGTGTGTTATTGAACACAGTCATACTCTCATTATTGTGTTATTGAACACAGTCATACTCTCATTAGTGTGATATTGAACACAGCCATACTCACATTAGTGTGATATTGAACACAGCCGTACTCACATTATTGTGATATTGAACACAGCCATACTCTCATTAGTGTGATATTGAACACAGCCATACTCTCATTAGTGTGATATTGAACACAGCCATACTCACATTAGTGTGATATTGAACACAGCCATACTCTCATTAGTGTGATATTGAACACAGCCGTACTCACATTAGTGTGATATTGAACACAGCCATACTCTCATTATTGTGATATTGAACACAGTCATACTCTCATTAGTGTGATATTGAACACAGCCAAACTCACATTAGTGTGATATTGAACACAGCCATACTCACATTATTGTGATATTGAACACAGCCATACTCTCATTAGTGTGATATTGAACACAGCCACATTCACATTAGTGTGATATTGAACACAGCCATACTCACATAAGTGTGATATTGAACACAGTCATACTCTCATTAGTGTGATATTAAATACAGCCAAACTCACATTAGTGTGATATTGAACATAACCATACTCACATTATTGTGATATTGAACACAGCCATACTCTCATTAGTGTGATATTGAACACAGTCATACTCTCATTAGTGTGATATTGAACACAGCCAAACTCACATTAGTGTGATATTGAACATAACCATACTCTCATTAGTGTGATATCGAACACAGCCATACTCACATTAGTGTGATATTGAACACAGTCATACTCTCATTAGTGTGATATTGAACACAGCCATACTCTCATTAGTGTGATATTGAACACAGCCATACTCTCATTAGTGTGATATTGAACACAGCCATACTCTCATTAGTGTGATATCGAACACAGCCATACTCACATTAGTGTGATATTGAACACAGTCATACTCTCATTAGTGTGATATTGAACACAGCCATACTCTCATTAGTGTGATATTGAACACAGCCGTACTCACATTAGTGTGATATTGAACACAGCCATTCTCTCATTAGTGTGATATTGAACACAGCCATACTCACATTAGTGTGATATTGAACACAGCCATACTCACATTAGTGTGATATTGAACACAGCCATACTCGCATTAGTGTGATATTGAACACAGCCATACTCACATTATTGTGATATTGAACACAGCCATACTCTCATTAGTGTGATATTGAACACAGCCATACTCTCATTAGTGTGATATTGAACACAGCCACATTCATATAAGTGTGATATTGAACATAACCATACTCACATTAATGTGATATTGAACACAGCCATACTCACTTTCGTGTGATATTGATCACAGCCGTACTCACATAAGTGTGATATTGAACACAGCCGTACTCACATTATTGTGTTATTGAACACAATCACACTCACATTCGTGCGATATCGAACACAGCCATACTCACATTATTGTGATATTGAACACAGCCACACTCACATTAGTGTGATATTGAACACAGTCATACTCACATTAGTGTGATATTGAACACAGCCGTTCTCACATTAGTGTGATATTGAACATAACCACACTCACATTAGTGTGATATTGAACACAGCCATACTCTCATTAATGCGATATTGAACACAGCCACACTCACATTAGTGTGATATTGAACACACCCATACTCACATTAGTGTGATATTGAACACAGCCATACTCTCATTATTGTGTTATTGAACACAATCACACTCACATTAGTGTGATATAGAACACAGCCATACTCTCATTAGTGTGATATTGAACACAGCCATACTCTCATTAGTGTGATATTGAACACAGCCACATTCACATAAGTGTGATATTGAACATAACCATACTCACATTAATGTGATATTGAACACAGCCATACTCACTTTCGTGTGATATTGATCACAGCCGTACTCACATAAGTGTGATATTGAACACAGCCGTACTCACATTATTGTGTTATTGAACACAATCACACTCACATTCGTGCGATATCGAACACAGCCATACTCACATTATTGTGATATTGAACACAGCCACACTCACATTAGTGTGATATTGAACACAGTCATACTCACATTAGTGTGATATTGAACACAGCCATTCTCACATTAGTGTGATATTGAACATAACCACACTCACATTAGTGTGATATTGAACACAGCCAAACTCACATTAGTGTGATATTGAACACAGCCATACTCTCATTAGTGTGATATTGAACACAGCCACACTCACATTAGTGTGATATTGAACACACCCATACTCACATTAGTGTGATATTGAACACAGCCATACTCTCATTATTGTGTTATTGAACACAATCACACTCACATTAGTGTGATATAGAACACAGCCACACTCACATTAGTGTGATATTGAACACAGTCATTCTCACATTAATGTGATATTGAACACAGCCATACTCACATTAGTGTGTTATTGAACAAAGCCATACTCACATAAGTGTGATATTGAACACAGCCATACTCACATTAGTGTGATATTGAACACAGCCATACTCACATTATTGTGTTATTGAACACAGTCATACTCTCATTATTGTGTTATTGAACACAGTCATACTCTCATTAATGTGATATAGAACATAACCATACTCACATTAGTGTGTTATTGAACAAAGCCATACTCACATAAGTGTGATATTGAACACAGCCATACTCACATTAGTGTGATATTGAACACAGCCATACTCACATTATTGTGTTATTGAACACAGTCATACTCTCATTATTGTGTTATTGAACACAGTCATACTCTCATTAGTGTGATATTGAACACAGCCATACTCACATTAGTGTGATATTGAACACAGCCGTACTCACATTATTGTGATATTGAACACAGCCATACTCTCATTAGTGTGATATTGAACACAGCCGTACTCACATTAGTGTGATATTGAACACAGCCATACTCTCATTATTGTGATATTGAACACAGTCATACTCTCATTAGTGTGATATTGAACACAGCCAAACTCACATTAGTGTGATATTGAACACAGCCATACTCACATTATTGTGATATTGAACACAGCCATACTCTCATTAGTGTGATATTGAACACAGCCACATTCACATTAGTGTGATATTGAACACAGCCATACTCACATAAGTGTGATATTGAACACAGTCATACTCTCATTAGTGTGATATTGAACACAGCCAAACTCACATTAGTGTGATATTGAACATAACCATACTCACATTATTGTGATATTGAACACAGTCATACTCACATTATTGTGATATTGAACACAGCCATACTCTCATTAGTGTGATATTGAACACAGCCACATTCACATAAGTGTGATATTGAACACAGCCATACTCTCATTAGTGTGATATTGAACACAGCCATTCTCACATTAATGTGATATTGAACACAGCCATACTCACTTTCGTGTGATATTGATCACAGCCGTACTCACATAAGTGTGATATTGAACACAGCCATTCTCACATTAATGTGATATTGAACACAGCCATACTCTCATTATTGTGTTATTGAACACAATCACACTCACATTAGTGTGATATAGAACACAGCCACACTCACATTAGTGTGATATTGAACACAGTCATTCTCACATTAATGTGATATTGAACACAGCCATACTCACATTAGTGTGTTATTGAACAAAGCCATACTCACATAAGTGTGATATTGAACACAGCCATACTCACATTAGTGTGATATTGAACACAGCCATACTCACATTATTGTGTTATTGAACACAGTCATACTCTCATTATTGTGTTATTGAACACAGTCATACTCTCATTAATGTGATATAGAACATAACCATACTCACATTAGTGTGTTATTGAACAAAGCCATACTCACATAAGTGTGATATTGAACACAGCCATACTCACATTAGTGTGATATTGAACACAGCCATACTCACATTATTGTGTTATTGAACACAGTCATACTCTCATTATTGTGTTATTGAACACAGTCATACTCTCATTAGTGTGATATTGAACACAGCCATACTCACATTAGTGTGATATTGAACACAGCCGTACTCACATTATTGTGATATTGAACACAGCCATACTCTCATTAGTGTGATATTGAACACAGCCGTACTCACATTAGTGTCATATTGAACACAGCCATACTCTCATTATTGTGATATTGAACACAGTCATACTCTCATTAGTGTGATATTGAACACAGCCAAACTCACATTAGTGTGATATTGAACACAGCCATACTCACATTATTGTGATATTGAACACAGCCATACTCTCATTAGTGTGATATTGAACACAGCCGTACTCACATTAGTGTGATATTGAACACAGCCATACTCACATTAGTGTGATATTGAACACAGCCATACTCTCATTATTGTGATATTGAACAGTCATACTCTCATTAGTGTGATATTGAACACAGCCAAACTCACATTAGTGTGATATTGAACACAGCCATACTCACATTATTGTGTTATTGAACACAGTCATACTCTCATTAGTGTGATATTGAACACAGCCATACTCACATTATTGTGTTATTGAACACAGTCATACTCACATTAGTGTGATATCGAACACAGCCATACTCACATTAGTGTGATATTGAACACAGCCATACTCACATTAGTGTGATATTGAACACAGCCATACTCACATTAGTGTGATATTGAACACAGCCATTCTCACATTAATGTGATATTGAACACAGCCATACTCACTTTCGTGTGATATTGATCACAGCCGTACTCACATAAGTGTGATATTGAACACAGCCGTACTCACATTATTGTGTTATTGAACACAATCACACTCACATTCGTGCGATATCGAACACAGCCATACTCACATTATTGTGATATTGAACACAGCCACACTCACATTAGTGTGATATTGAACACAGTCATACTCACATTAGTGTGATATTGAACACAGCCATTCTCACATTAGTGTGATATTGAACATAACCACACTCACATTAGTGTGATATTGAACACAGCCATACTCTCATTAATGCGATATTGAACACAGCCACACTCACATTAGTGTGATATTGAACACACCCATACTCACATTAGTGTGATATTGAACACAGCCATACTCTCATTATTGTGTTATTGAACACAATCACACTCACATTAGTGTGATATAGAACACAGCCACACTCACATTAGTGTGATATTGAACACAGTCATTCTCACATTAATGTGATATAGAACATAACCATACTCACATTAGTGTGTTATTGAACAAAGCCATACTCACATAAGTGTGATATTGAACACAGCCATACTCACATTAGTGTGATATTGAACACAGCCATACTCACATTATTGTGTTATTGAACACAGTCATACTCTCATTATTGTGTTATTGAACACAGTCATACTCTCATTAATGTGATATAGAACATAACCATACTCACATTAGTGTGTTATTGAACAAAGCCATACTCACATAAGTGTGATATTGAACACAGCCATACTCACATTAGTGTGATATTGAACACAGCCATACTCACATTATTGTGTTATTGAACACAGTCATACTCTCATTATTGTGTTATTGAACACAGTCATACTCTCATTAGTGTGATATTGAACACAGCCATACTCACATTAGTGTGGTATTGAACACAGCCGTACTCACATTATTGTGATATTGAACACAGCCATACTCATTAGTGTGATATTGAACACAGCCGTACTCACATTAGTGTGATATTGAACACAGCCATACTCTCATTAGTGTGATATTGAACACAGCCAAACTCACATTAGTGTGATATTGAACACAGCCATACTCACATTAGTGTGATATTGAACACAGCCATACTCTCATTAGTGTGATATTGAACACAGCCAAACTCACATTAGTGTGATATTGAACACAGCCATACTCACATTATTGTGATATTGAACACAGCCATACTCTCATTAGTGTGATATTGAACACAGCCAAACTCACATTAGTGTGATATTGAACACAGCCATACTCACATTATTGTGATATTGAACACAGCCATACTCTCATTAGTGTGATATTGAACACAGCCGTACTCACATTAGTGTGATATTGAACACAGCCAAACTCACATTAGTGTGATATTGAACACAGCCATACTCACATTATTGTGATATTGAACACAGCCATACTCTCATTAGTGTGATATTGAACACAGCCATACTCTCATTAGTGTGATATTGAACACAGCCAAACTCACATTAGTGTGATATTGAACACAGCCAAACTCACATTAGTGTGATATTGAACACAGCCATACTCACATTATTGTGATATTGAACACAGCCATACTCTCATTAGTGTGATATTGAACACAGCCGTACTCACATTAGTGTGATATTGAACACAGCCATACTCTCATTAGTGTGATATTGAACACAGCCAAACTCACATTAGTGTGATATTGAACACAGCCATACTCACATTAGTGTGATATTGAACACAGCCATACTCTCATTAGTGTGATATTGAACACAGCCGTACTCACATTAGTGTGATATTGAACACAGCCATACTCTCATTAGTGTGATATTGAACACAGCCAAACTCACATTAGTGTGATATTGAACACAGCCAAACTCACATTAGTGTGATATTGAACACAGCCATACTCACATTATTGTGATATTGAACACAGCCATACTCTCATTAGTGTGATATTGAACACAGCCACATTCACATTAGTGTGATATTGAACACAGCCATACTCACATAAGTGTGATATTGAACACAGTCATACTCTCATTAGTGTGATATTGAACACAGCCAAACTCACATTAGTGTGATATTGAACATAACCATACTCACATTATTGTGATATTGAACACAGCCATACTCTCATTAGTGTGATATTGAACACAGTCATACTCTCATTAGTGTGATATTGAACACAGCCAAACTCACATTAGTGTGATATTGAACATAACCATACTCTCATTAGTGTGATATCGAACACAGCCATACTCACATTAGTGTGATATTGAACACAGTCATACTCTCATTAGTGTGATATTGAACACAGCCATACTCTCATTAGTGTGATATTGAACACAGCATACTCTCATTAGTGTGATATTGAACACAGCCATACTCTCATTAGTGTGATATCGAACACAGCCATACTCACATTAGTGTGATATCGAACACAGCCATACTCTCATTAGTGTGATATTGAACACAGCCATACTCTCATTAGGTGATATTGAACACAGCCGTACTCACATTAGTGTGATATTGAACACAGCCATTCTCTCATTAGTGTGATATTGAACACAGCCATACTCACATTAGTGTGATATTGAACACAGCCATCTCACATTAGTGTGATATTGAACACAGCCATACTCGCATTAGTGTGATATTGAACACAGCCATACTCACATTATTGTGATATTGAACACAGCCATACTCTCATTAGTGTGATATTGAACACAGCCATACTCTCATTAGTGTGATATTGAACACAGCCACATTCATATAAGTGTGATATTGAACATAACCATACTCACATTAATGTGATATTGAACACAGCCATACTCACTTTCGTGTGATATTGATCACAGCCGTACTCACATAAGTGTGATATTGAACACAGCCGTACTCACATTATTGTGTTATTGAACACAATCACACTCACATTCGTGCGATATCGAACACAGCCATACTCACATTATTGTGATATTGAACACAGCCACACTCACATTAGTGTGATATTGAACACAGTCATACTCACATTAGTGTGATATTGAACACAGCCATTCTCACATTAGTGTGATATTGAACATAACCACACTCACATTAGTGTGATATTGAACACAGCCATACTCTCATTAATGCGATATTGAACACAGCCACACTCACATTAGTGTGATATTGAACACACCCATACTCACATTAGTGTGATATTGAACACAGCCATACTCTCATTATTGTGTTATTGAACACAATCACACTCACATTAGTGTGATATAGAACACAGCCATACTCTCATTAGTGTGATATTGAACACAGCCATACTCTCATTAGTGTGATATTGAACACAGCCACATTCACATAAGTGTGATATTGAACATAACCATACTCACATTAATGTGATATTGAACACAGCCATACTCACTTTCGTGTGATATTGATCACAGCCGTACTCACATAAGTGTGATATTGAACACAGCCGTACTCACATTATTGTGTTATTGAACACAATCACACTCACATTCGTGCGATATCGAACACAGCCATACTCACATTATTGTGATATTGAACACAGCCACACTCACATTAGTGTGATATTGAACACAATCATACTCACATTAGTGTGATATTGAAATCAGCCATTCTCACATTAGTGTGATATTGAACATAACCACACTCACATTAGTGTGATATTGAACACAGCCAAACTCACATTAGTGTGATATTGAACACAGCCGTACTCACATTATTGTGATATTGAACACAGTCATACTCTCATTATTGTGATATTGAACACAGTCATACTCTCATTAGTGTGATATTGAACACAGCCACACTCACATTAGTGTGATATTGAACACACCCATACTCACATTAGTGTGATATTGAACACAGCCATACTCTCATTATTGTGTTATTGAACACAATCACACTCACATTAGTGTGATATAGAACACAGCCACACTCACATTAGTGTGATATTGAACACAGTCATTCTCACATTAATGTGATATTGAACACAGCCATACTCACATTAGTGTGTTATTGAACAAAGCCATACTCACATAAGTGTGATATTGAACACAGTCATTCTCACATTAATGTGATATTGAACACAGCCATACTCACATTAGTGTGTTATTGAACAAAGCCATACTCACATAAGTGTGATATTGAACACAGCCATACTCACATTATTGTGTTATTGAACACAGCCATACTCACATTATTGTGTTATTGAACACAGTCATACTCTCATTATTGTGTTATTGAACACAGTCATACTCTCATTAATGTGATATAGAACATAACCATACTCACATTAGTGTGTTATTGAACAAAGCCATACTCACATAAGTGTGATATTGAACACAGCCATACTCACATTAGTGTGATATTGAACACAGCCATACTCACATTATTGTGTTATTGAACACAGTCATACTCTCATTATTGTGTTATTGAACACAGTCATACTCTCATTAGTGTGATATTGAACACAGCCATACTCACATTAGTGTGATATTGAACACAGCCGTACTCACATTATTGTGATATTGAACACAGCCATACTCTCATTAGTGTGATATTGAACACAGCCGTACTCACATTAGTGTGATATTGAACACAGCCATACTCTCATTATTGTGATATTGAACACAGTCATACTCTCATTAGTGTGATATTGAACACAGCCAACTCACATTAGTGTGATATTGAACACAGCCATACTCACATTATTGTGATATTGAACACAGCCATACTCTCATTAGTGTGATATTGAACACAGCCACATTCACATTAGTGTGATATTGAACACAGCCATACTCACATAAGTGTGATATTGAACACAGTCATACTCTCATTAGTGTGATATTGAACACAGCCAAACTCACATTAGTGTGATATTGAACATAACCATACTCACATTATTGTGATATTGAACACAGTCATACTCACATTATTGTGATATTGAACACAGCCATACTCTCATTAGTGTGATATTGAACACAGCCACACTCACATAAGTGTGATATTGAACACAGCCATACTCTCATTAGTGTGATATTGAACACAGCCATTCTCACATTAATGTGATATTGAACACAGCCATACTCACTTTCGTGTGATATTGATCACAGCCGTACTCACATAAGTGTGATATTGAACACAGCCGTACTCACATTATTGTGTTATTGAACACAATCACACTCACATTCGTGCGATATCGAACACAGCCATACTCACATTATTGTGATATTGAACACAGCCACACTCACATTAGTGTGATATTGAACACAGTCATACTCACATTAGTGTGATATTGAACACACCCATTCTCACATTATTGTGATATTGAACACACCCATACTCACATTAGTGTGATATTGAACATAACCATACTCTCATTAGTGTGATATTGAACACAGCCACACTCACATTAGTGTGATATTGAACACACCCATACTCACATTAGTGTGATATTGAACACAGCCATACTCTCATTATTGTGTTATTGAACACAATCACACTCACATTAGTGTGATATAGAACACAGCCACACTCACATTAGTGTGATATTGAACACAGTCATTCTCACATTAATGTGATATTGAACACAGCCATACTCACATTAGTGTGTTATTGAACAAAGCCATACTCACATAAGTGTGATATTGAACACAGCCATACTCACATTAGTGTGATATTGAACACAGCCATACTCACATTATTGTGTTATTGAACACAGTCATACTCTCATTATTGTGTTATTGAACACAGTCATACTCTCATTAATGTGATATAGAACATAACCATACTCACATTAGTGTGTTATTGAACAAAGCCATACTCACATAAGTGTGATATTGAACACAGCCATACTCACATTAGTGTGATATTGAACACAGCCATACTCACATTATTGTGTTATTGAACACAGTCATACTCTCATTATTGTGTTATTGAAACACAGTCATACTCTCATTAGTGTGATATTGAACACAGCCTACTCACATTAGTGTGTATTGAACACAGCCGTACTCACATTATTGTGATATTGAACACAGCCATACTCTCATTAGTGTGATATTGAACACAGCCGTACTCACATTAGTGTCATATTGAACACAGCCATACTCTCATTATTGGATATTGACCACAGTCTACTCTCATTAGTGTGTATTGAACACAGCCAACTCACATTATGTGATATTGAACACAGCCGTACTCACATTATTGTGATATTGAACACAGTCATACTCTCATTAGTGTGATATTGAACACAGCCAAACTCACATTAGTGTGATATTGAACAAGCCATACTCACATTATTGTGATATTTGAACACAGCCATACTCTCATTAGTGTGATATTGAACACAGCCGTACTCACATTAGTGTGATATTGAACACAGCCATACTCACATTAGTGTGATATTGAACACAGCCATACTCTCATTATTGTGATTATTGAACAGTCATACTCTCATTAGTGTGATATTGAACACAGCCAAACTCACATTAGTGTGATATTGAACACAGCATACTCACATTATGTGTTATTGAACACAGTCATACTCTCATTAGTGTGATATTGAACACAGCCATAAACTCACATTATGTGATATGAACACAGTCATACTCACATTAGTGTGATATCGAACACAGCATACTCACATTAGTGTGATATTGAACACAGCCATACTCACATTTGTGTGATATTGAACACAGCATACTCACATTAGTGTGATATTGAACACAGCCATTCTCACATTAATGTGATATTGAACACAGCCATACTCACTTATCGTGTGATATTGATCACAGCCGTACTCACATTAAGTGTGATATTGAACACGCCGTACTCACATTATTGTGTTATTGACACATCACAACTCACATTTGTGATATCGAACACAGCCATACTCACATTATTGTGATATTGAACACAGCCACACTCACATTAGTGTGATATTGAACACAGTCATACTCACATTATGTGATATTGACACAGCCATTCTCACATAGTGTGATATTGAACAAACCACACACTCACATTAGTGTGATATTGACACACAGCCATACTCTCATTAATGCGATATTGAACACAACCACACTCACATTAGTGTGATATTGAACACACCATACTCACATTAGTGTGATATTGAACACAGCCATACTCTCATTATTGTGTTATTGAACACAATCACACTCACATAGTGTGATATAGAACACAGCCAACTCACATTATGTGATATTGAACACAGATCATTCTCACATTAATGTGATATAGAACAAGCCATACTCACATAGTGTGTTATTGAACAAAGCCATACTCACATAAGTGTGTATTGAACACAGCTACTCACATTAGTGTGATATTGAACACAGCCATACTCACATTATGTGTTATTGAACAGTCATACTCTCATTATTGTGTTATTGAACACAGTCCATACTCTCATTATGTGATATAGAACTAACCATACTCACATTAGTGTGTTATTGAACAAAGCATACTCACATAAGTGTGATATTGAACACAGCCATACTCACATTAGTGTGATATTGAACACAGCCATACTCACATTATTGTGTTATTGAACACAGTCATACTCTCATTATTGTGTTATTGAACACAGTCATACTCTCATTAGTGTGATATTGAACACAGCCATACTCACATTAGTGTGGTATTGAACACAGCCGTACTCACATTATTGTGATATTGAACACAGCCATACTCTCATTAGTGTGATATTGAACACAGCCGTACTCACATTAGTGTGATATTGAACACAGCCATACTCTCATTAGTGTGATATTGAACACAGCCAAACTCACATTAGTGTGATATTGAACACAGCCATACTCACATTATGTGATATTGAACACAGCCATACTCTCATTAGTGTGATATTGAACACAGCCAAACTCACATTAGTGTGATATTGAACACAGCCATACTCACATTATTGTGATATTGAACACAGCCATACTCTCATTAGTGTGATATTGAACACAGCCAAACTCACATTAGTGTGATATTGAACACAGCCATACTCACATTATTGTGATATTGAACACAGCCATACTCTCATTAGTGTGATATTGAACACAGCCATACCACATTAGTGTGATATTGAACACAGCCAACTCACATTAGTGTGATATTGAACACAGCCATACTCACATTATGTGATATTGAACACAGCCGTACTCACATTAGTGTGATATTGAACACAGCCATACTCTCATTAGTGTGATATTGAACACAGCCATACTCACATTAGTGTGATATTGAACACAGCCAACTCACATTAGTGTGATATTGAACACAGCCATACTCACATTATGTGATATTGAACACAGCCATACTCACATTAGTGTGATATTGAACACAGCCGTACTCACATTAGTGTGATATTGAACACAGCCATACTCTCATTATTGTGATATTGAACACAGCCATACTCACATTAGTGTGATATTGAACACAGCCATACTCACATTAGTGTGATATTGAACACAGCCATACTCTCATTAGTGTGATATTGAACACAGCCACTCACATTAGTGTGATATTGAACACAGCCATACTCTCATTAGTGTGATATTGAACACAGCCAACTCACATTAGTGTGATATTGAACACAGCCATACTCACATTATGTGATATTGAACACAGCCATACTCTCATTAGTGTGATATTGAACACAGCCAAACTCACATTATTGTGATATTGAACACAGCCATACTCACATTATTGTGATATTGAACACAGCCATACTCTCATTAGTGTGATATTGAACACAGCCAAACTCACATTAGTGTGATATTGAACACAGCCATACTCACATTATTGTGATATTGAACACAGCCATACTCTCATTAGTGTGATATTGAACACAGCCGTACTCACATTAGTGTGATATTGAACACAGCCATACTCTCATTATGTGATATTGAACACAGCCAACTCATTAGTGTGATATTGAACACAGCCGTACTCACATTATTGTGATATTGAACACAGCCATACTCTCATTATTGTGATATTGAACACAGCAAGCCAAACTCACATTATTGTGATATTGAACACAGCCATACTCACATTATTGTGATATTGAACACAGCCATACTCACATTATTGTGATATTGAACACAGCCAAACTCACATTATTGTGATATTGAACACAGCCAAACTCACATTATTGTGATATTGAACACAGCCATACTCACATTATTGTGATATTGAACACAGCCATACTCTCATTAGTGTGATATTGAACACAGCCAAACTCACATTATGTGATATTGAACACAGCCATACTCACATTATTGTGATATTGAACACAGCCATACTCTCATTAGTGTGATATTGAACACAGCCATACTCACATTATTGTGATATTGAACACAGCCATACTCTCATTAGTGATATTGAACACAGCCATACTCACATTAGTGTGATATTGAACACAGCCATACTCACATTAGTGTGATATTGAACACAGCCATACTCATTATTGTGATATTGAACACAGCCATACTCTCATTAGTGTGATATTGAACACAGCCAAACTCACATTAGTGTGATATTGAACACAGCCATACTCTCATTAGTGTGATATTGAACACAGCCAAACTCTCATTAGTGTGATATTGAACACAGCCGTACTCACATTAGTGTGATATTGAACACAGCCAAACTCACATTAGTGTGATATTGAACACAGCCATACTCACATTATTGTGATATTGAACACAGCCATACTCTCATTAGTGTGATATTGAACACAGCCAAACTCACATTATTGATATTGAACACAGCCATACTCACATTATTGTGATATTGAACACAGCCATACTCTCATTAGTGTGATATTGAACACAGCCAAACTCACATTAGTGTGATATTGAACACAGCCATACTCACATTATTGTGATATTGAACACAGCCATACTCTCATTAGTGTGATATTGAACAGAGCCGTACTCACATTAGTGTGATATTGAACACAGCCATACTCACATTAGTGTGATATTGAACACAGCCATACTCTCATTATTGTGATATTGAACAGTCATACTCTCATTAGTGTGATATTGAACACAGCCAAACTCACATTAGTGTGATATTGAACACAGCCATACTCACATTATTGTGTTATTGAACACAGCCATACTCTCATTAGTGTGATATTGAACACAGCCATACTCTCATTAGTGTGATATTGAACACAGCCATACTCTCATTAGTGTGATATTGAACACAGCCAAACTCACATTATTGTGATATTGAACACAGCCATACTCACATTATTGTGATATTGAACACAGCCATACTCTCATTAGTGTGATATTGAACACAGCCATACTCACATTATTGTGATATTGAACACAGCCATACTCTCATTAGTGTGATATTGAACACAGTCATACTCTCATTAGTGTGATATTGAACACAGCCATTCTCACATTAATGTGATATTGAACACAGCCGTACTCACCTTAGTGTGATATTGAACACAGCCATACTCACCTTAGTGTGATATTGAACACAGCCATACTCACATTAGTGTGATATTGAACACAGTCATACTCACATAAGTAATCTTTTTATTCTATAATAGTTAATAATTGCATTATTTTTGTAGCCAAGATTAGTTCGGGGTTGTCGAAGTAAAGTGTGTCCATTAAGAGACTTTAAAAATGCAATGGTGCCATTCACTATAAAACAGAAAGAATTTGAAGAAACATGTGCATCTAATATCTTAGAAAAAATAGCAAAAGGTATGTCTGAAATTATAGTGAGGTTATCAGAAAAGCTTTATGGCACATTACATTGTTTTGTATAGGGAGGTATTCAGAAAAGCTTATATTGTTTGTACAGGGAGGTATTGTAAAGTTTACATGGTTATTTTTCCCATAGTAGAAATTTTTCAGTAAATGTAAAAAATCCAGATAATTCAACCTCAGGAATTAAGATAAATAAGACTGTGTTATAGAAAGGGCAAACTACATGAAAACAACCACCTTGTGAAATACAAACAATAAGATTTCGCAAAAATTTCCACTTGTGAAAAAAACAAAAACATGTTTAAAATATTCAGAAAAGATTTGAGGCATATATTATACAAGCAAACCTTCCATGACTTAACTGAATAACTGTCTGAACTAACTACAGTTCAAATCTCAAGTAAACCAATAACCAATATCTAATTAGACACAAACATAGCAGTTCAAATCACAATCCCAAAGCAGAGTTAGAACATCTTTAAAACTGACAAATTAGGATAAACACATGAACTTTCACCAGGGTGGTGAGCGTCTCCTGTTTGAACTTTCACCAGGGTGGTGAGCGTCTCCTGTTTAGCTAGGTTTCATCTCTATAATCAAAACTGAGAAATAAAGGAATATGGAACTCTAGGACATCAAATATATCCAGGATAATTTTGAATACTTATCAAGAATATTGTGATGACAGCTATGAAGCCTTTTGAGGGCCTTGATAAGCCTAGTCTTGCAATATACCCAGGCTGATGATTTATTTTCAGCAGCTTGTATACAAATTATTCAGATTATTCTTAATGAAATAGATATGTTGTGTTTTTTTTTAAAAGCTGTTGTTCGAGTAGATATGCAGGTCAACATTTTACAATTTTTTTTACAGATATACTAGAAATGGAAGAAGTAGGTGAAGTTGAAGACGAAGAAACTAAAGAGAGATCAGATATAGCAGCAGGAATGTGATAGAGTTATTTCCCTTTAGTGTCATGTTATATGTTATATTGTACTTCATTAATGTTTATTCTGTGATTTTATGTTTTGTATTCCAGAGGTTTGACCTTCATTCCCAAACAGAGACTTGACCTAAAGTCCCTGAGACCTTCAGACCCTGACAGAGACTTGACCTTTAGACCCTAACAGAAGTTGACCTTCAGACCCCGACACAGGCTTGACCTTCAAAACCAGATATCTCTGACCTTTAGACCCAAAAAGAGGCTTGATCTTCAGACCCTGACAGAGACTTGACCTTCAGACCCTGACAGAGACTTGACCTTCTGACCCTAACAGAAGTTGACCTTCAAGCCCACAACAGAGGCTTGACCTTCAGACCCAGATATTCCTGACCGTCACACTCAAACATAGGCTTGACCTACAGACCCAGATATTCCTGACCTTCACACTCATACATATGCTTGACCTACAGACCCAGATATTCCTGACCTTCACACTCAAATATAGGCTTGACCTACAGACCCAGATATTCCTGACCTTCACGCTCATACATAGGCTTGACCTACAGACCCAGATATTCCTGACCTTCACACTCAAACATAGGCTTGACCTACAGACCCAGATATTCCTGACCTTCACGCTCAAACATAGGCTTGACCTACAGACCCAGATATTCCTGACTTTCATGCTCAAACATAGGCTTGACCTTCAGACCCAGATATTCCTGACCTTCACGCTCAAACATAGGCTTGATCTTCAGATCCAGACAGAGACTTGACCTTCAGACCCAGACAAAGACTTGACCTTCAGACCCCGACAGAGACTTGACCTTCAGGCCCTGACAGAGACCTGATCTCCAGGTCTTTTCAATGTAGATTGAAATATTCTGCTTTATGTATTTGTACTTACCATGACTTAGTTTATTTGTAATATAATACTATATATGTAAGGTATTTCTAGAATATAGTGGAGAAAACTAAAGTGTCTAGTTATAGTCACTGCCAACAACCACATGACATCATCCTATTCTGAATATTGTGTCATCTTACTTGAAAATGACAGCCGATTCGCAGTCTTCAAAATTTATTATTTTTAATGCATTTCAAATGTTATTTATGGGAGTTTAGAATGAATAACTTTGTTTTCTAGTTTATATTTTTGTATAAACAAAAATTATGTGCTTTTTTATTGATGGTCATACATACAGAACATTGAATGACAAAGTCAGATTGTACAAAAATTATATTATTATGTGTCAACTTGCTGAAAAATGACAGCACAATCAGTCTTTAAGATTTAAATTTTTTTAATGCATTTCAAATATTATTTATACTGGGAGTTTAGAATGAATACTAGTAATTTATTTCTAGATTATATATTTTGAATAACTAGTAACCGAAATTATGTTTTTCCGATGGTCATATTTATTTTATTTAGAACATTGAATGACAAAGTTGGATTGTACAAACATTATATTAATGTTTATGTAAATCATATCTGAAGCTAAACACTGACATAAAGAATTAATTATTTTATGATTTTATACCTGTAGGGTAGGGTGGATAGATCATTCTAATTTCTTGGGGTTAAACATTTCTGTTCGTTTCTGAGTAAAATTATTAGAAGCCATTATGAGTTTATCCATGTAAGATAGAGAAATCTCAACCTTGAAGTTCAAAAGTTTTGTTTGTTTGTGACAAATTGTCTCATCAAACAGGAGTTGTACCCGGTGTTAATTTTAAGCACTAGACGGCCATCTATACCAGTTTTAATTTTACAGCACTAGATGGCCATTGTGGAAAAATTAAACACATGTTAATAAAGATGTGTATAGTCATATTTATTACAATCTGTCTCCAGTGTTTTGTCACTCTAACATATATATATGTAGTTGTAACTTGTGATGTAGAGTATTCTCGCTTTTTTTCTTAGTTCTAACTTCAAAAATTAAAGGGTATTTACACAGATACTCCTCTTATCTGGAGCTCTGCGGCCATTGTGGAAAAATTTTGTCACTAACATATATATATATGTAGTTGTAACTTGTGATATGGAGTATTTTTTGTTCAGTCTGTTTTAATTTCTTCTAGTTGTAATAGCAGGGGTCCTACCATTCCTATATTTTCCTATATTTTTACCCTTTTATCTTCTAGTTGTAATAGCAGGGGTCCTACCATTCCTATATTTTCCTATATTTTTACCCTTTTATCTTCTAGTTGTAATAGCAGGGGTCCTACCATTCCTATATTTTCCTATATTTTTACCCTTTTATCTTCTAGTTGTAATAGCAGGGGTCCTACCATTCCTATATTTTCCTATAATTTTGACCCTTTCCTATATGTTCCTAAATAATTTAAAAAACATCCTAAATTGTTTTGACACTTTCCTATATTTTCCTATATAATTTGAAAAACCTCCTATATTTCCCTATATTTTTGTTACTGGTAGTTTCAGGAATTCAGAATCGGAACAGTCTCCCTGCTTTTACTACATATCTGAAGCAAGATTAACATTTATGTATATCTAAAGCAGTAAGTGTACATTGCAGTTGTCAATATTTTTTGTTTGTTAGTAAAAGGAGGGAAGATGAGGAAAGGAGGCCAAGGATGTATATTTAATGTGTAAACTATTTAGAAATAATCCTATAATTTTAGTGAAAACTCCTATAAAGTCCTATAAAACTCCTATAATTTTGACCCCATATTTCTATATTTTTGGACCCCAAAACTGGTATGACCCCTGTTATAGTTATTATTTACATGTATACTGATATTTATCACATCAGTTCACCAATATCAGTCACAAATTTCGCAGTCAGTTATATGGTCAATGGTACATTACTTTTTTTAGCTACTTAAATTTTATACTTAATTTTAATTTTATGTCATTTTAATTGAGTTTATATATAAAAACATATACATGTATTTACACTAGTCTATATAAATTATGTTTTGTTATTGGAAAATGGAATGTGAATAAAATCAAATGGGGAATAGATTTTAATTTTTGTCCATATTATATTATATCTTTTTACTTCCAAAACCTCCACTAATTCTACCCCACGGCCCAACCCCCACCCTGTTCTTTTCTCTCATCATTTGGAGTTCAATCCCTTTAAAATTCATAATGCAAGAATGTTTACTTGTATAAGATACTTTAGTGCAGTGTAACACCAGGAATTCTCCATTTCACCACCACAGATATATAGGATCATGCCTGGGGCGTAAAAAATGATGACCTCAGTCCACTCTACCATTCTAATCTAGAACTGACCACCTTGATGAAAGTGAAAGAATCACTTTAAAATTCATAAGGCAAGAAAGTTTACTTGTATAATAAACTTGACTGTGTGTAACAACATGATTACTCCATTTTACCATCATGGAACTAAATACATGTATTACATATATAAGTGAAAGAATTGTGACTGGGGAGTAAACAATTATGACCCCAGTCCACTCCACCATTCTAGAACTGACCACCTTGATGAAATTAAAAGAATCTTAACTTAAACTTTAAATATTATTGCTCCCTCCACCCATCTCAGAACTTAAATATTATTGCTCCCTCCCTCCATCTCAGAACTTAAATATTATTGCTCCCTTCACCCATCTCAGAACTTAAATATTATTGCTCCCTCCACCCATCTCAGAACTTAAATATTATTGCTCCCTCCACCCATCTCAGAACTTAAATATTATTGCTCCCTCCACCCATCTCAGAACTTAAATATTATTGCTCCTCCATCTCAGAACTTAAATATTATTGCTCCCTCCACCCATCTCAGAACTTAAATATTATTGCTCCCTCCATCTCAGAACTTAAATATTATTGCTCCCTCCATCTCAGAACTTAAATATTATTGCTCCCTCCACCCATCTCAGAACTTAAATATTATTGCTCCCTCCATCTCAGAACTTAAATATTATTGCTCCCTCCACCCATCTCAGAACTTAAATATTATTGCTCCCTCCATCTCAGAACTTAAATATTATTGCTCCCTCCACCCATCTCAGAACTTAAATATTATTGCTCCCTCCATCTCAGAACTTAAATATTATTGCTCCCTCCACCCATCTCAGACCTTAAATATTATTGCTCCCTTCACCCATCTCAAACTTAAATATTATTGCTCCCTCCCTCCATCTCAGAACTTAAATATTATTGCTCCCTCCACCCATCTCAGACCTTAAATATTATTGCTCCCTTCACCCATCTCAAACTTAAATATTATTGCTCCCTCCCTCCATCTCAGAACTTAAATATTATTGCTCCCTCCACCCATCTCAGACCTTAAATATTATTGCTCCCTCCCTCCATCTCAGAACTTAAATATTATTGCTCCCTCCACCCATCTCAGAACTTAAATATTATTGCTCCCTCCACCCATCTCAGAACTTAAATATTATTGCTCCCTCCACCCATCTCAGACCTTAAATATTATTGCTCCCTTCACCCATCTCAAACTTAAATATTATTGCTCCCTCCACCCATCTCAGACCTTAAATATTATTGCTCCCTCCACCCATCTCAGAACTTAAATATTATTGCTCCCTCCACCCATCTCAGACCTTAAATATTATTGCTCCCTCCACCCATCTCAGACCTTAAATATTATTGCTCCCTCCACCCATCTCAGAACTTAAATATTATTGCTCCCTCCACCCATCTCAGAACTTAAATATTATTGCTCCCTCCACCCATCTCAGAACTTAAATATTATTGCTCCCTCCACCCATCTCAGAACTTAAATATTATTGCTCCCTCCCTCCATCTCAGAACTTAAATATTATTGCTCCCTCCACCCATCTCAGAACTTAAATATTATTGCTCCCTCCACCCATCTCAGACCTTAAATATTATTGCTCCCTCCACCCATCTCAGAACTTAAATATTATTGCTCCCTCCACCCATCTCAGACCTTAAATATTATTGCTCCCTCCACCCATCTCAGACCTTAAATATTATTGCTCCCTCCACCCATCTCAGAACTTAAATATTATTGCTCCCTCCACCCATCTCAGAACTTAAATATTATTGCTCCCTCCACCCATCTCAGAACTTAAATATTATTGCTCCCTCCACCCATCTCAGAACTTAAATATTATTGCTCCCTCCATCTCAGAACTTAAATATTATTGCTCCCTCCACCCATCTCAGAACTTAAATATTATTGCTCCCTCCACCCATCTCAGAACTTAAATATTATTGCTCCCTCCACCCATCTCAGACCTTAAATATTATTGCTCCCTCCACCCATCTCAGAACTTAAATAGTATTGCTCCCTCCACCCATCTCAGAACTTAAATAGTATTGCTCCCTCCACCCATCTCAGAACTTAAATATTATTGCTCCCTCCACCCATCTCAGAACTTAAATATTATTATTCCCTCCACCCATCTCAGAACTTACATATTATTGCTCCCTCCCTCCATCTCAGACTTTAAATATTATTGCTCCCTCCCTCCATCTTAGACCTTAAATATTATTGCTCCCTCCCTCCATCTCAAACTTAAATATTATTGCTCCCCCCATTCATCTCAGAACTTAAATATTATTGCTCCCTCCACCCATCTCAGAACTTAAATATTATTGCTCCCTCCCTCCATCTCAAACTTAAATATTATTGCTCCCTCCACTCATCTCAGACCTTAAATATTATTGCTCCCTCCACCCATCTCAGAACTTAAATATTATTGCTCCCTCCACCCATCTCAGAATTTAAATATTATTGCTCCCTCCACCCATCTCAGAACTTAAATATTATTACTCCCTCCACCCATCTCAGAAGTTACATATTATTGCTCCCTCCACCCATCTTAGACCTTAAATATTATTGCTCCCTCCACCCATCTCAGAACTTAAATATTATTGCTCCCTCCACCCATCTCAGACCTTAAATATTATTGCTCCCTCCACCCATCTCAGACCTTAAATATTATTGCTCCCTCCACCCATCTCAGAACTTAAATATTATTGCTCCCTCCACCCATCTCAGACCTTAAATATTATTGCTCCCTCCACCCATCTCAGACCTTAAATATTATTGCTCCCTCCCTCCATCTCAGAACTTAAATATTATTGCTCCCTCCACCCATCTCAGAACTTAAATATTATTGCTCCCTCCACCCATCTCAGACCTTAAATATTATTGCTCCCTCCACCCATCTCAGACCTTAAATATTATTGCTCCCTCCCTCCATCTCAGAACTTAAATATTATTGCTCCCTCCACCCATCTCAGACCTTAAATATTATTGCTCCCTCCACCATCTCAGACCTTAAATATTATTGCTCCCTCCACCCATCTCAGAACTTAAATATTATTGCTCCCTCCACCCATCTCAGACCTTAAATATTATTGCTCCCTCCACCCATCTCAGACCTTAAATATTATTGCTCCCTCCACCCATCTCAGAACTTAAATATTATTGCTCCCTCCACCCATCTCAGAACTTAAATATTATTGCTCCCTCCACCCATCTCAGAACTTAAATATTATTGCTCCCTCCACCATCTCAGAACTTAAATATTATTGCTCCCTCCACCCATCTCAGAACTTAAATATTATTGCTCCCTCCATCTCAGAACTTAAATATTATTTCTCCCTCCACCCATCTCAGAACTTAAATATTATTGCTCCCTCCACCCATCTCAGAACTTAAATATTATTGCTCCCTCCACCCATCTCAGACCTTAAATATTATTGCTCCCTCCACCCATCTCAGAACTTAAATAGTATTGCTCCCTCCACCCATCTCAGAACTTAAATAGTATTGCTCCCTCCACCCATCTCAGAACTTAAATATTATTGCTCCCTCCACCCATCTCAGAACTTAAATATTATTATTCCCTCCACCCATCTCAGAACTTACATATTATTGCTCCCTCCCTCCATCTCAGACTTTAAATATTATTGCTCCCTCCCTCCATCTTAGACCTTAAATATTATTGCTCCCTCCCTCCATCTCAAACTTAAATATTATTGCTCCCCCCATTCATCTCAGAACTTAAATATTATTGCTCCCTCCACCCATCTCAGAACTTAAATATTATTGCTCCCTCCCTCCATCTCAAACTTAAATATTATTGCTCCCTCCACTCATCTCAGACCTTAAATATTATTGCTCCCTCCACCCATCTCAGAACTTAAATATTATTGCTCCCTCCACCCATCTCAGAATTTAAATATTATTGCTCCCTCCACCCATCTCAGAACTTAAATATTATTGCTCCCTCCACCCATCTCAGAACTTAAATATTATTGCTCCCTCCACCCATCTCAGAATTTAAATATTATTGCTCCCTCCACCCATCTCAGAACTTAAATATTATTACTCCCTCCACCCATCTCAGAAGTTACATATTATTGCTCCCTCCACCCATCTTAGACCTTAAATATTATTGCTCCCTCCACCCATCTCAGAACTTAAATATTATTGCTCCCTCCACCCATCTCAGAACTTAAATATTATTGCTCCCTCCACCCATCTCAGAACTTAAATATTATTGCTCCCTCCACCCATCTCAGAACTTAAATATTATTGCTCCCTCCACCCATCTCAGAACTTAAATATTATTGCTCCCTCCACCCATCTCAGAACTTAAATATTATTGCTCCCTCCACCCATCTCAGAACTTAAATATTATTGCTCCCTCCACCCATCTCAGAACTTAAATATTATTGCTCCCTCCACCCATCTCAGAATTTAAATATTATTGCTCCCTCCACCCATCTCAGAACTTAAATATTATTACTCCCTCCACCCATCTCAGAAGTTACATATTATTGCTCCCTCCACCCATCTTAGACCTTAAATATTATTGCTCCCTCCACCCATCTCAGAACTTAAATATTATTGCTCCCTCCACCCATCTCAGAACTTAAATATTATTGCTCCCTCCACCCATCTCAGAACTTAAATATTATTGCTCCCTCCACCCATCTCAGAACTTAAATATTATTGCTCCCTCCACCCATCTCAGAACTTAAATATTATTGCTCCCTCCACCCATCTCAGAACTTAAATATTATTGCTCCCTCCACCCATCTCAGAATTTAAATATTATTGCTCCCTCCACCCATCTCAGAACTTAAATATTATTACTCCCTCCACCCATCTCAGAAGTTACATATTATTGCTCCCTCCCCCATCTTAGACCTTAAATATTATTGCTCCCTCCACCCATCTTAGACCTTAAATATTATTGCTCCCTCCACCCATCTCAGACCTTAAATATTATTGCTCCCTCCACCCATCTTAGAAGTTAAATATTATTGCTCCCTCCACCCATCTCAGAACTTAAATATTATTGCTCCCTCCCTCCATCTCAGAACTTAAATATTATTGCTCCCTCCACCCATCTCAGACCTTAAATATTATTGCTCCCTCCCTCCATCTCAGAACTTAAATATCATTGCTCCCTCCACTCATCTCAAACTTAAATATTATTGCTCCTCCACCCATCTCAGAACTTAAATATTATTGCTCCCTCCACCCATCTCAGAACTTAAATATTATTGCTCCCCCCACCCATCTCAGAATTTGAATATTATTGCTCCCTCCACCCATCTTAGAACTTAAATATTATTGATCCCTCCACCCATCTCAGAACTTAAATATCATTGCTCCCTCCCTCCATCTCAGAACTTACATATTATTGCTCCCTCCACCCATCTCAGACCTTAAATATTATTGCTCCCTCCACCCATCTCAAACTTAAATATTATTGCTCCCTCCACCCATCTCAGAACTTAAATATTATTGCTCCCTCTACCCATCTCAGACCTTAAATATTATTGCTCCCTGCACTCATCTCAAACTTAAATATTATTGCTCCCTCCACCCATCTCAGACCTTAAATATTATTGCTCCCTCCACCCATCTCAGAACTTAAATATTATTGCTCCCTCCACCCATCTCAGAACTTAAATATTATTGCTCCCTCCCTCCATCTCAGACCTTAAATATTATTGCTCCCTCCCTCCATCTCAGACCTTAAATATTATTGCTCCCTCCACCCATCTCAGACCTTAAATATTATTGCTCCCTCCACCCATCTCAAACTTAAATATTATTGATCCCTCCCTCCATCTCAGAACTTAAATATTATTGCTCCCTCCACCCATCTCAGAACTTAAATATTATTGCTCCCTCCACCCATCTCAGAACTTAAATATTATTGCTCCCTCCCTCCATCTCAGACCTTAAATATTATTGCTCCCTCCCTCCATCTCAGACCTTAAATATTATTGCTCCCTCCACCCATCTCAGACCTTAAATATTATTGCTCCCTCCACCCATCTCAGAACTTAAATATTATTGCTCCCTCCACCCATCTCAGACCTTAAATATTATTGCTCCCTCCACCCATCTCAAACTTAAATATTATTGATCCCTCCCTCCATCTCAGAACTTAAATATTATTGCTCCCTCCACCCATCTTAGACCTTAAATATTATTGCTCCCTCCACCCATCTCAGAACTTAAATATTATTGCTCCATCCACCCATCGCAGACCTTAAATATTATTGCTCCATCCACCCATCTCAGAACTTCAATATTATTGCTCCCTCCATCCATCTCAGAACTTAAATATTATTGCTCCCTCCACCCATCTCAGACCTTAAATATTATTGCTCCCTCCACCCATCTCAAACTTAAATATTATTGCTCCCTCCCTCCATCTCAGAATTTAAATATTATTGCTCCCTCCACTCATCTCAGAACTTAAATATTATTGCTCCCTCCACCCATCTCAGAACTTAAATATTATTGCTCCATCCACCCATCTCAGAACTTAAATATTATTGCTCCCTCCACCCATCTCAGACCTTAAATATTATTGCTCCCTCCACCCATCTCAAACTTAAATATTATTGATCCCTCCCTCCATCTCAGAACTTAAATATTATTGCTCCCTCCACCCATCTTAGACCTTAAATATTATTGCTCCCTCCACCCATCTCAGAACTTAAATATTATTGCTCCATCCACCATCGCAGACCTTAAATATTATTGCTCCATCCACCCATCTCAGAACTTAAATATTATTGCTCCCTCCATCCATCTCAGAACTTAAATATCATTGCTCCCTGCACTCATCTCAAACTTAAATATTATTGCTCCCTCCACCCATCTCAGAACTTAAATATTATTGCTCCCTCCACTCATCTCAAACTTAAATATTATTGCTCCCTCCACCCATCTCAGACCTTAAATATTATTGCTCCCTCCACCCATCTCAGAACTTAAATATTATTGCTCCCTCCACCCATCTCAGAACTTAAATATTATTGCTCCCTCCTCCATCTCAGACCTTAAATATTATTGCTCCCTCCCTCCATCTCAGACCTTAAATATTATTGCTCCCTCCACCCATCTCAGACCTTAAATATTATTGCTCCCTCCACCCATCTCAGAACTTAAATATTATTGCTCCCTCCACCCATCTCAGACCTTAAATATTATTGCTCCCTCCACCCATCTCAAACTTAAATATTATTGATCCCTCCCTCCATCTCAGAACTTAAATATTTTGCTCCCTCCACCCATCTTAGACCTTAAATATTATTGCTCCCTCCACCCATCTCAGAACTTAAATATTATTGCTCCATCCACCCATCGCAGACCTTAAATATTATTGCTCCATCCACCCATCTCAGAACTTCAATATTATTGCTCCCTCCATCCATCTCAGAACTTAAATATTATTGCTCCATCCACCCATCTCAAACTTAAATATTATTGCTCCCTCCACCCATCTCAGAACTTAATATCATTGCTCCCTGCACTCATCTCAAACTTAAATATTATTGCTCCCTCCCTCCATCTCAGAACTTAAATATTATTGCTCCCTCCATCCATCTCAGAACTTAAATATTATTGCTCCTTCCACCCATCTCAGACCTTAAATATTATTGCTCCCTCCTCCATCTCAGACCTTAAATATTATTGCTCCCTCCACCCATCTCAGAACTTAAATATTATTGCTCTCTCCACCCATCTCAGACCTTAAATATTATTGCTCCCTCCACCCATCTCAGACCTTAAATATTATTGCTCCCTCCCTCCATCTCAGACCTTAAATATTATTGCTCCCTCCCTCCATCTCAGACCTTAAATATTATTGCTCCCCCCACCCATCTCAGAATTTAAATATTATTGCTCCCTCCACCCATCTCAGAACTTAAATATTATTGCTCCCTCCACCCATCTCAGAACTTACATATTATTGCTCCCTCCACCCATCTCAGAACTTAAATATTATTGATCTCTCCACCCATCTCAGAAGTTAAATATTATTGCTCCCTCCACCCATCTCAGAACTTACATATTATTGCTCCCCCCACCCATCTCAGAACTTAAATATTATTGCTCCCTCCACCCATCTCAGAAGTTAAATATTATTGCTCCCTCCACCCATCTCAGAACTTGCATATTATTGCTCCCTCCACCCATCTCAGAACTTAAATATTATTGCTCCCTCCACCCATCTCAGAACTTGCATATTATTGCTCCCTCCACCCATCTCAGAACTTAAATATTATTGCTCCCTCCACCCATCTCAGAACTTGCATATTATTGCTCCCTCCACCCATCTCAGAACTTAAATATTATTGCTCCCTCCACCCATCTCAGAACTTACATATTATTGCTCCCCCCCCATCTCAGAACTTAAATATTATTGCTCCCTCCACCCATCTCAGAATTTAAATATTATTGATCCCTCCACCCATCTTAGAAGTTAAATATTATTGATCCCTCCACCCATCTCAGAACTTGCATATTATTGATCCCTCCACCCATCTCAGAACTTGCATATTATTGCTCCCTCCACCCATCTCAGAATTTAAATATTATTGATCCCTCCACCCATCTTAGAAGTTAAATATTATTGCTCCCTCCACCCATCTCAGAACTTAAATATTATTGATCCCTCCACCCATCTTAGAAGTTAAATATTATTGATCCCTCCACCCATCTTAGAAGTTAAATATTATTGCTCCCTCCACCCATCTCAGAACTTACATATTATTGCTCCCTCCACCCATCTCAGAATTTAAATATTATTGCTCCCTCCACCCATCTCAGAATTTAAATATTAT
Organism: Anadara kagoshimensis; assembly: GCA_021292105.1. Classification (NCBI taxonomy): domain Eukaryota; kingdom Metazoa; phylum Mollusca; class Bivalvia; order Arcoida; family Arcidae; genus Anadara; species Anadara kagoshimensis. The sequence continues at coordinate 37,631,016 of CM037868.1, forward strand.
TGCTCCCTCCACCCATCTCAGAATTTAAATATTATTGATCCCTCCACCCATCTCAGAATTTAAATATTATTGCTCCCTCCACCCATCTCAGAATTTAAATATTATTGCTCCCTCCACCCATCTCAGAATTTAAATATTATTGCTCCCTCCACCCATCTCAGAATTTAAATATTATTGATCCCTCCACCCATCTTAGAAGTTAAATATTATTGATCCCTCCACCCATCTTAGAAGTTAAATATTATTGCTCCCTCCCTCCATCTCAGAACTTGCATATTATTGCTCCCTCCACCCATCTCAGAACTTAAATATTATTGCTCCCTCCACCCATCTCAGACCTTAAATATTATTGCTCCCTTCACCCATCTCAGACCTTAAATATTATTGCTCCCTCCACCCATCTCAGAACTTAAATATTATTGCTCTCTCCACCCATCTCAGAACTTAAATATTATTGCTCCCTCCACCCATCTCAGAAGTTAAATATTATTGCTCCCTCCACCCATCTCAGACCTTAAATATTATTGCTCCCTCCCTCCATCTCAAACTTAAATATTATTGCTCCCTCCACTCATCTCAGACCTTAAATATTATTGCTCCCTCCACCCATCTCAGAAGTTAAATATTATTGCTCCCTTCACCCATCTCAGAACTTAAATATTATTGCTCCCTCCACCCATCTCAGAACTTAAATATTATTGCTCCCTCCACCCATCTCAAAACTTAAATATTATTGCTCCCTCCACCCATCTCAGAACTTAAATATTATTGCTCCCTCCACCCATCTCAGAATTTAAATATTATTGATCCCTCCACCCATCTTAGAAGTTAAATATTATTGCTCCCTCCACCCATCTCAGAACTTAAATATTATTGCTCCCTCCACCCATCTCAGAATTGACCATCTTGCTATAAGATCTTCTCTGTGGCAGGTTATCACAAGGTGACAAGAGTATAATCACACGGTTGTACCGCTAGGTCATATCTACAATATTCTAATATTCAGGTTTATAAAAAAGTCTATAGTTTTCCAAATAATTCACAATAATGGTATTTGTTTCCATCTGTGACCTTGACCTTTGAACATATGACCTTCATCTATATATCAAAATGATTGCTTGGCCAATACCTTCAGTATTATAATATACTTGCCTATACAAAAAGTTTATAGTTTTCCAGATAATTAATGATTTTGGTATTTGTTTGCATCTGTGACCTTGACCTTTGAACCCATGACCTTCATTTATATGTCAAAACGATTGCTTGGCCAATACCTTCAGTATTCTAATATACTTGCCTATACAAAAAGTTTATATTTTTCCAGATAATTAATAATTTTGGTATTTGTTTGCATCTGTGACCTTGACCTTTGAACCCATGACCTTCATCTATATATCAAAATGAATGTTAGGCCAGTACCTTCAACATTCTAATATACAGTTAATAGTTTATCAGATAATGATTTGGTTTTTGTTTGTAGCATTTGTTTGCACATGACCTTGACCTTTGCCCATGATCTTTATCTCTCGTTAGCTACAATATTCTAATATACGTGCCTATACAAAAAAAATCATAGTGCTCCAGATATATTTACAAATATAGTAATATTTGCTATTTCCCCATTAAGTACATTGTCATTTCCTCATTTTGAACCTTACAGCTACGATTTGTGTAAATCTGAAACTAAATCAGCTAAAATGATATCAAGAAAAATCGTTTTGCAAGAGAAACAACTTTGTTACGTGTACATGTATTTTGATCAATTTGGAATACCGCAAAACTTTATTTCTATGACTGAAATATGACATGGAAATTATATCATAAATCTATGGGAGATTGTCATCAAATGAATGACAATATGGATGGCAATGTATATATATTGTATAATACCCGTCATGTTATGTACAACGTAACCAAATAAATACAGTTATTTTAAAGTCATTATCTCTAAACAAATAACATTAACAAAATTGATTGATTGATCAAATGGGGTTTTTACGTCCCAGTAAGTAATATTTCATTTATATCGAGAAGCCACCAGCTGTAGTTGAAGTGGCATAAATTTTGAACTTTTGCAGTGCGCTCAATACAATGTGCGGGGGTGATTTTTTTAACGTGACACACCTGCCGTGACATTGGACACCGGTTTCAAAGTCTCTCCATGACTTTCCATTTCAAAAGCCTGAGTGCTTAGCGAAAGAACAATCACTACCTATTTTCAAGTCTTGGTCAGACCCGACCAGGACCTCCGAAATATGGAGCGAGCACTTTATCAACTTGGCTACCGTATACGAAGTGGTAGAACAAAAAGAGACTTGTGATCAGTGAAGGTAGGCCATACCTATCTTATCTGGATAATCATATCTGGGTCATACGACACTGGACTACAGTATAGACATGTCGAAAGTTAAACACCGAGATAACGAAAATAAGTCGGAGCAGAACTCGATCGTAAAACGGCGGAGATGGGGATAGGTAGTGGCTGAACAGGTGCCGAGAGATATGAACATGTACCAACTGCCCAAAGGCTGCCGAAATATAGCATTAAGCTGCCAATTTGGCAGATATGTTTAGCCGTGTGTTAAACTTTCGACAGGACTGAACTGTACGCTTTTATCACTTTTAGTACACAACTGTCGAAAGTTTAACACAGAGCTTGGGAAGAGAAATCAATTCTAGGCAGTCAAGTGGCTGAAATATGGGTATATTTAGTGACCAAAATAGATAGATAGCAGCTTCCGAGAAGCTGTCCAGGTATGGATAACAGGGGGGGGGGGGGGGGCTGAGAGAAGTCGCAGACTCGGTATTAATCTGTTAGCTTATAGTTAAACTTTGGACAGATTAGTACCGTTAATTGAATTTTGATCATATTTAACATAAGGAAGTTTAATTCCCATCATCTGTATAGATTTTATATCGCTTCATTTAAGAATGCAACGCATATAGTACACGAAGTTAGTTCCTTCTTTGAGGTAAGAACTTTGAGGTAAATATTGGAAATTTAGTCTAAAGTAGAATTTATGATCTTGTATCTTGTTCCCGTGGTCTCTCGGAAGTTTGTTAAACGGGAAAACCCGTTCTATTTTCTCACAGTAAGTAATTAAGCCCATACTTAATGCCTTGGAAAACAGTCAAACCTGTCTATAAAAGCCACCCAAGGTGATCAGCATATGTGGCCTTTATGGGGAGGTAGCCTTTAAATCGGCTTCAATTAATATTAAAAACGAACAATTGAGATAGAATTCTACTGGCCTTTATAAGCAGGTGTCCCATATATAGAGGCGGTCTTTGAGGCAGATTGAACTGTACATTGTAGTATAAAATATTGTAACTCTGTTGGTAGATGCTCGCTCTGTATGTGTGAGGTCGTGGGTTCGAACCTTGAAAATAGTGACTTCTATCGCAAAGCACTCGGTATTCAGAAATGAAAGCCACGGGGTCCGGGGTGGAGAGACATTTCAAACCCGATGTCCTTGTGGCACGTTAAAGAATCCTACCTGCATACTGTCCTGAGGGCACTGAAATGGTAAAAAATCCTGCCACTTCTATAGATGGCAACTTCTCTGTATAAGTAAAATATTCTTGAATAGAACGTAAAATCCCATTTAATTAAGTCATCATTGTCTCCATTGATACAAGAAGTGCCGGTTACTAGACCTTTCGGAATACCTGATCTCACTTCCCTGAGGAAAGTTCACGTGTAAAACTCGTTTTTTCGTTTTTATTCGTATTTATTATCCAATTTTCAAAGTTTTTACTATGATTTGAGATTGCGATTTGGACATGGAACCGTCGGTATGTTTTGATTGAATAATAACGCACAAAAACAAAAATTCATATAAACTAGATTAAAATCTTGCTTTAAAATGATGTAACAAATGGAAGATTTTTTTTAGTCCTTCTAAAGTCAGGAAGTATAAGTGTTTTGTTTTTGCTCTTTTAACGTTTGTATCACTTGCGTTGTGTCGTGTTCTATTTGGCAACGATGGCTGTTTTTTGTGTTTTGTTTGTTTTTGACAACGGTAGCCGTTTTTCCTCTTCCACAGTGTCATATTATTTTTTAGCATTTGTTTGTTGCTCACTACTTCAGTTTAAGAAATAAATTCCCTTTTTAATTTTATTTGTTTGACAAACAGGTGACGATGTTACATCGAGGACATTACATTTTGTTGCTGATCAGTCTGCATGTTACTGGAAGTCCCGCAGCTCAAGAAGGTAATTACATAATAATATAATACCAGTGTTCTTATCTTATCTTATCTTATCTTATCTTATCTTATCTTATCATCTCATCTCATCTCATCTCATCTCATCTCATCTCATCTCATCTCATCTCATCTCATCTTATCTTATCTTATCTTATCTTATCTTATCTTATCTTATCATCTTATCTTATCTATATTCGACACCTTTTAATAGGCCATAGGTGCATTTTAATAATTGTCAGCCAGATCACACCAGCCTACACCGATGTGACCATGACTGGCAGTGTGTATTGTCAGCCAGATCACACTAGCCTACACCGATGTGACCATGACTGACAGTGTGTATTGTCAGCCAGATCACACTAGCCTACACCGATGTGACCATGACTGGCAGTGTGTATTGTCAGCCAGATCACACTAACCTACACCGATGTGACCATGACTGGCAGTGTGTATTGTCAGCCAGATCACACTAGCCTACACCGATGTGACCATGACTGACAGTGTGTATTGTCAGCCAGATCACCCTAGTCTACACTGATGTGACCATGACTGGCAGTGTGTATTGTCAGCCAGATCACACTAGACTACACCGATGTGACCATGACTGAGAGTGTGTATTGTCAGCCAGATCACACTAGTCTACACCGATGTGACCATGACTGGCAGTGTGTATTGTCAGCCATATCACACTAGCCTACACTGATGTGACCATGACTGGCAGTGTGTATTGTCAGCCAGATCACACTAGACTACACCGATGTGACCATGACTGGCAGTGTGTATTGTCAGTCAGATCACACTAGCCTACACCGATGTGACCATGACTGACAGTGTGTATTGTCAGCCAGATCACACTAGACTACACCGATGTGACCATGACTGGCAGTGTGTATTGTCAGCCAGATCACACTAGCCTACACCGATGTGACCATGACTGGCAGTGTGTATTGTCAGCCATATCACACTAGCCTACACCGATGTGACCATGACTGACAGTGTGTATTGTCAGCCATATCACACTAGCCTACACCGATGTGACCATGACTGGCAGTGTGTATTGTCAGCCAGATCACACTAGCCTACACCGATGTGACCATGACTGGCAGTGTGTATTGTCAGCCAGATCACACTAGCCTACACCGATGTGACCATGACTGGCAGTGTGTATTGTCAGCCAGATCACACTAGCCTACACCGATGTGACCATGACTGGCAGTGTGTATTGTCAGCCATATCACACTAGCCTACACCGATGTGACACTGACTGACAGTGTGTATTGTCAGCCAGATCACACTAGCCTACACCGATGTGACCATGACTGGCAGTGTGTATTGTCAGCCAGATCACACTAGCCTACACCGATGTGACCATGACTGGCAGTGTGTATTGTCAGCCAGATCACACTAGACTACACCGATGTGACCATGACTGGCAGTGTGTATTGTCAGCCAGATCACACTAGCCTACACCGATGTGACCATGACTGGCAGTGTGTATTGTCAGCCAGATCACACTAGTCTACACCGATGTGACCATGACTGGCAGTGTGTATTGTCAGCCAGATCACACTAGCCTACATTGATGTGACCATGACTGGCAGTATGTATTGTCAGCCAGATCACACTAGCCTACACCGATGTGACCATGACTGGCAGTGTGTATTGTCAGCCAGATCACACTAGACTACACCGATGTGACCATGACTGGCAGTGTGTATTGTCAGCCAGATCACCCTAGCCTACACCGATGTGACCATGACTGGCAGTGTGTATTGTCAGCCAGATCACACTAGCCTACACCGATGTGACCATGACTGGCAGTGTGTATTGTCAGCCAGATCACACTAGCCTACACCGATGTGACCATGACTGGCAGTGTGTATTGTCAGCCAGAACACACTAGCCTACACCGATGTGACATGACTGGCAGTGTGTATTGTCAGCCAGAACACACTAGCCTACACCGATGTGACATGACTGGCAGTGTGTATTGTCAGCCAGAACACACTAGCCTACACCGATGTGACATGACTGGCAGTGTGTATTGTCAGCCAGATCACACTAGCCTACACCGATGTGACCATGACTGGCAGTGTGTATTGTCAGCCAGATCACACTAACCTACACCGATGTGACCATGACTGGCAGTGTGTATTGTCAGCCAGATCACACTAGCCTACACCGATGTGACCATGACTGGCAGTGTGTATTGTCAGCCAGATCACACTAGCCTACACTGATGTGACCATGACTGGCAGTGTGTATTGTCAACCAGATCACACTAGACTACACTGATGTGACCATGACTGACAGTGTGTATTGTCAGCCAGATCACACTAGCCTACACCGATGTGACCATGACTGGCAGTGTGTATTGTCAGCCAGATCACACTAGCCTACACCGATGTGACCATGACTGGCAGTGTGTATTGTCAGCCAGATCACGCTAGCCTACACTGATGTGACCCTAACTGGCAATGTGTATTGTCAGCCAGATCACACTAGCCTACACCGATGTGACCATGACTGCCAGTGTGTATTGTCAGCCAGATCACACTAGCCTACACCGATGTGACCATGACTGGCAGTGTGTATTGTCAGCCAGAACACACTAGCCTACACTGATGTGACATGACTGGCAGTGTGTATTGTCAGTCAGATCACACTAGCCTACTCCGATGTGACCATGACTGGCAGTGTGTATTGTCAGCCAGATCACACTAACCTACACCGATGTGACCATGACTGACAGTGTGTATTGTCAGCCATATCACACTAGCCTACACCGATGTGACCATGACTGGCAGTGTGTATTGTCAGCCATATCACACTAGCCTACACCGATGTGACCATGACAGACAGTGTGTATTGTCAGCCAGATCACACTAGCTTCACCGATGTGACCATGACTGGCAGTGTGTATTGTCAGCCAGATCACACTAGCCTACACCGATGTGACCATGACTGGCAGTGTGTATTGTCAGCCAGATTACACTAGCCTACACCGATGTGACCATGACTGGCAGTGTGTATTGTCAGCCAGATCACACTAGCCTACACTGATGTGACCTTGACTGGCAGTGTGTATTGTCAGCCAGATCACACTATCCTACACCGATGTGATTATGACTGGCAGTGTGTATTGTCAGACAGATCACACTAGCCTACACCGATGTGACCATGAATGGCAGTGTGTATTGTCAGACAGATCACACTAGCCTACACTGATGTGACCATAACTGGCAGTGTGTATTGTGCGTATGTCTGCTTTGTACTAGTGCGCACTAAGGGCGAGTTTTTAGGTGCTAGCTCACCGAGACGACAATTGCAGAGGTTGCAGCCTCACCGGTCCATTATCCTGACACCGGATAAGTCAGCAGCAATGTGAAATGAAGTGTTAGTTAATAGCACACTAGACGGCCGTTTCGGAATATAATTCCTCATCAGTAATGCTTGTACACCAAAATTGTGAAACTAACTTTTTTTGCAAGATGTTGAAAAAATGTCCAAAGGACAAAAATTTAACTAAGGAAATACTTTACATGAGATAGTATACCTAAGGTTTTGAGGATTTTACTTTTTGAAGGTTTTCTTTAAAATATTTGTAATAATGAACATTGGTTATTTATAAATGGAATGGATGAGACTCTTATATTAATTTAACCACATCAATGACTAATATTAAATTCCAATGTCTGCCAAAAGTAGGGGGTGCTCACATAAGTACCATAGACACACTGCTGGACATTTACTCCAATAGCCTATCAAAAGTCGGCAATTTTATAATATGACTAAAGCCACACCACTGAATATTTCCTCTAGTACCCGTCCAAAGTGGTCACAAAAGTACTATAGCTACACCACTTGACATTTACTCCAATATCCGGGTATCAAAAATTGGGAATTTTATAATAGTTCTAAAACCACAACACTGGGTATTGGTTTTAGTTCCCGATAAGAGTCGGGATTCTTATAACCAGTTTTCAAAAATACTATATCTACACAAATGGACATTGTCAGCAAATAGTTAATCTATCAAGAGTACTACAAGACTTTAACCACGCTTCTGGACATTTACTCCATTGTCAGTCCAAAGTCAGGAGTTTTATAATCAGTCAAAATGGTTAAAGCACTAGAGAACACAAAATGCAAGTCTAAGATGAACAGCAAAACAAGACATTATAGAAGATACGCCACTGATAAGAATACCCGACTGTAAATTAACCCTGTAGTTTATTCTAAGTAAGCATAGTATATAATATAGAACGGTGAACTACAAAATATGACACGTAATTCACATCAAATGATATCTGTTTCAGCTTGCAATAGTTACATTTTAAGACAGATGGGATCAAGTATTCATGCCCGACAACTCTTGGTGAAATCTACCGCTATACAAGGATCCGATAAAGTAGTATCCTTTAAGTGTCTTAGTAACGAGTTTTATCTGAATAAAAATGTCTACATAACTTGTTATTCCGGCGGTCAGTGGAATGATACCTTACCAAAGTGTTTAAGACGATGTCCGGAGATAGTACCCAGAAAACTGACCAATAGTGGACAACACATCAATGCTACTAACAACATTGTAAAGAGCACGGACGATAGGCGCCAAAACACAACTGTTTATCTGTCATGCGCAACGGATGGTTATGAACCGGAAACTACGCCATATTTGACATGTCTACCTAATTCATCTTGGGATAGAGCGGTTCCATTGTGTAAAAGTAAGTTGTCCTCTTTTTGTTTTACATATTATCTTTAAAACACAAAATTATGTTTTTTACAAATTACAAATAATGGTTTTTATTTACTTGTTAGTTTATTTATTAAATCATTTGGTTAAAAATTCGCTTGCCATTTACATTTTTTCTTGAAGTACCTTTGTGATCAAACTTGGGTTACTTTTGAAAACTTATTTGGTTGGTTGGTTGGTTGAATGTTGCTTAACGTCGCATCAGCAATTTTTCAGCTATTCGCGACGAGAACTATTTTATTAATCTCTATGGATTAATCTATGAACAATTTTGTGTATGCATGTGAAGTGCGAGTGTGTTGTATGGTCTGCCTTGTACTAGCGCGCACTCAGGGCAACTTTACCGTGCTAGCTCACAAAGTCAGTACGCCACAGACAAGCGTACCACTACCCCAGTCCATTATACTGATACCAGGTGAACCAGTAAAGGCCAACGGTAAGGAAAATTCACTTTCCTACATGTGGTCCGAGGGGGGAGATTTAATTTTCCTTACCGTTGGCCTTTACTGATTCACCTGGTATCAGTATAATGGACTGGGGGAGTGAAAACTTATGAAAAAATTTACTTTACTCACCAGGTGTGCCACCAAAACCGTTGCCATTGGAGACCAAGTTGACTATGATTTATGGATCGTTAGCAGGGTTGCTGTTTTTCCTTATAATTATAAATATAATAGTTGTAATCATTTACAGAAGACGAAACAGGTAGTGATTATATAATTTGTATCAAGATGCATGAAAATATTTTTATAAAACATGTTGCCATGGGTATATTGCAAGCTTTGGCTCACAAAGGCCCTCAAAAGTTTTATGTCCGTCATTACAATATTGTTGATAAGTATGATGTCTCTGTATTTAAAAAAAAACCACTGCGGTAGCTCAGTTGGTAGAGTGCTCGCTCCGCAAGTGAGAGGTCGTGGGTTCGAACTCCGACCGGGTCTGACTCAAGACTTGAAAGTGGATAGTGACTGTACTTTCGTCAAGCACTCGGCATTACGAAATTAAAGTCACGGTTCTTTCTGATGGAAACTTAAAATAAACGATGTTCTGTGTCACGGTGGGCTTGGCACGATAAAGAACCCTGCTGTTTAATGCCATCAGCGCAACGCACAGGCAAAATTTCTGCACCTTCGCCTATAGCTGTCGATGTCTCGATATAAGTGAAATATTCTTTACTGGGACGTTAAACACCATTACTCAACTCAACTGTATTTAAAAATTATTCTGGATATACATTTGACGTCCCATAGTTACATTATGTTCCTTTAACTCCCAATTTCCTATACGCGCACGGTGGGTGTAGCTAGATAAACAGAAGCTAACTTTTTTTGGAGCACCCGGTCTCACTTCCCTGGTGGTCTTTTGCGTGTTTAACCGAATTTGACTGTTATAACGTTTTTACTTTGCGTTGGAATTGTTGTTTGGACATAGATTGGTATGTTTATTTTTACTTTGCGTTGGGATTGCGATTTTAACATGGATTGGCATGTTTGTTTTTACTTTGTTTGGAATTAACATTTTGACATTTATTAGTATGTTTGTTTTTTACTTTGCGTTGGAATTGTGATTTGGACATGGATTAGTATGTTTGTTTTTACTTTGCATTGTGATTGCGATTTTAACATGGATTGGCATGTTTGTTTTTACTTTGTTTGGAATTAACATTTTGACATTTATTAGTATGTTTGTTTTTTACTTTGCGTTGGAATTGTGATTTGGACATGGATTGGTATGTTTGTTTTTACTTCGCATTGGAACTGTGATTTGGACATGGGTTGGTATGTTTGTTTTTACTTTGCGTTGGAATTGTGATTTGGACATGGGTTGGTATGTTTGTTTTTACTTTGCGTTGGAATTGTGATTTTGACATGGGTTGGTATGTTTGTTTTTACTTTGCGTTGGAATTGTGATTTGGACATGGGTTGGTATGTTTGTTTTTACTTTGCGTTGGAATTGTGATTTGGACATGGATTGGTATGTTTGTTTTTCCTTTGCGTTGGGATTGTTATTTGGACATTTATTGATATGTTTGTTTTTACTTTGCATTGGGATTGTGATTTTAACATGGGTTGGTATGTTTGTTTTTACTTTGCGTTGGAATTGTGATTTTGGACATGGATTGGTATGTTTGCTTTTGACTGCCTTTTTGAATTTTTGAACATATTTAATGATAAAGATAAAATTTAAAAAACTTGTATTTGGCATTGATATATTAGACCGTTTTTTACCTTTGTTCATTTTTTCAGTAAGAAAGCTGTTCCCGAGGTATTTGAAGGTCAATACCAAGCTCCTGAAAGGTGAGATGAATTTTTAAGTGTGCTTGTTTAAAAACATATTATATAATTTGTGTACTAGGACCGACTAAGGACTTCGACATCTAACCTTTCACCGGTTGAAATTTAAAGTCGTATTCCTTTTTCTAACAATATCTTTTATAGAAAAAACTACAAAAATACGGTCACCAAGTCTTATGTGAAATCTCGGAAACAATTGACGTCAAATGATGACGTCATGTGACGTGTGCCCTATTACACAGACTGTTCATGTACCTTGAGGAGTGATCTATAGATCCCGGTAACGGCAATAACGTTCCATTATTTTTTCTGTCCATAGAATCTTCCCACCAAAAAACGGAAACGGGTAAGATCAATTATTCAATACAGTCCAACCTGCTTTAAAGGCCACCTCTATATAAGGACCACCTGCTTATAAAGGCCAGTAGAATTGTATCCCAATTGTTCTTTATTCATAGAATTTGAAACTGTATGTTAAGGCCACCTGCCCATAAAGGTCAATTGTTCCCTTTATAGACAGGTTTGAATGTACTTCAATCGAAGCTTAAAAGCAGGTCACAATTAGTCAATCATCTACACATCATTAATACTACCCTCTGTAAGTGGGAGATCGTGGGTTCGATCCAAGGGTCTGACCAAAGATTTGAAAGTGGGTAGCGACTGTACTTTCGCAAAGCACTCGGCTTTGCGTTGCGAAATGAAAGTCACCGTTCTTTCGGATGGGAACTTAGGATGGGAAATAATAGGTGTGATATGGTAATATATATATATATATATATGGTAGGTGTGGCACGATGAAGAACCCTGATGTATAAATGCCATCAAAGCATTGCACAGGCAAATCTCTGCACCTTCGCCTATAGCTGGCGACATCTCGATAAAAGTGAAATATTCTTGAATCATAGGCGTAGGAGGGTTTTTAATATTGGGGGGGGGGGCCAAACCGAAGCTATGTCTATGTCGTACCGTATCGTTTTTTCAAAACTAAGTCTTGTCTAGACGCATTTTCAATGTATTGTGCATCTTTTTGATAGGTTAAAATACTGTGATATCAAGGCAATAAATAACTGTATGACACAAGTTCCATAATCACCCCTCTCATTGGAGATGGATATCAGAAGCTGATCCAGAATTTTAGAAAGGGGGGCTTATGATGTGAGAGCCGAAGGCTCGAACCTTCTAGGGGGGTTCGGGGGCATGCTCCCCCGGAAAATTTTGAAAATGTGGCGCAAAAATCCTGCATTCTGGTGCAATCTGAGCTAAACAATATGTATTATTAGCGACATAATGGGCTGAATCCGCCACTGGATATGGGGGGCAACCCTGGATTTTGACGCCCTTTTACAAGTATAATGATAAAATTTATAATTGATTGGTTACCAGAGCGACATTTCCTGTTAAAGCTCTTGTTTTTTTTGGTTTTTTTTTGTTTTCTTTTTTTTAGCACTTGCACTATAAACATAAACTATGATACAAAATTTCACACAAAATATTGCGGGGGCCTGGCCCCCCCTTCTCTGACATTGGGGGGGCCCGGCCCCCGCTGGCCCCCCCCCTGCTCCTACGCCTATGTGAATGGGACGTTAAACATCATTACTTAACTAATACTACACGTGAGTGAAGACTAATTACTTCATAGCATACCGGAATATCATGTTTAACCTACCTACCTATCCTCTTCGCTCCACGTGGAGCATAAGGTCAATACAAGATTTGGCCATTCAGATCTGTTTTTTGCCTTTGACTCAGCCTCTCCCCAAGTCAGCTGCAGATCTTTCAGTTGACCTTCTACAGTTCTTCGCCATGTTGTTTTTGGCCTTCCGCGAGGTCTTTTCCCTTGGGGTGTCTATCTTAATGCTTCTTTGGTTATGCAGTCCCCTTCCATTCTAAAAACATGCCCAAGCCATCTAAACCTTCTTTGAGTGATCTCGTCAATTATACATTTTGAGTCTGTCATTTTCAATAAGTTTGAATTTGATATGGTGTTCGGCCAGAATATTTTACAAATTTGACGCAAACAGCTATGATGGAAACTAGATAGTGATCTCGTATCTGCCGCAAGTTTGGTAACCCTCCAGCATTCACTTCCATACAACAATACTGATTTAACATTGCTGTTATAGAGTTTGACTTTGGTCTTTCTGCTGTATTGTTTTGATCTCCATATAGGTTGTAATTTGTGGAATGCTGTTCTTGCTTTGGATAGTCTGTTCTTTATGTATTTCTGTGTTGGGTCTTTCGTGCTTACAACTGCGCCTAAGTATGTGAATTTGTCTATTTGCTTAATTTCGTTTCCATCAAATTTTAATTTTTAATATCATGTTTAAATTCTATAGTAATTCTGTTTTGTTTTCTCCAGGTTTTATAAGGTATGGTGCAGTCATAGAAACACACGGAAAGTGTTAAAAGCTAAAAGTTTAGAAGACCTAAAACAGAACGGTAGGAAACGAAATACATAATCAAAAAACACTAACATATAGTAAACACCTGTCGAAAGTTTAACAATAAGCTAACGGATAATGGCCAGGCCTCGGTTTCACAATCATTGCTTAGCTAAGATTTTCCTTAACTATTCAAACTTTATTGTCGTATAATCAGATGACAGATTGTGACAAACGAATACAATACAAACAAGCAAGGAACATAAAAAATACTATAAGTCTGGCATATATCGAATACAGAGTAAAAAACAACTAAGAGTCTCCCGTCCTCAGTTCCAACGACTGTTTAATGAAGGAGGCTGATCTTTTTACTTGACAAAAGTCTGTAGGATTAAGCAGGTCCACCAGTTTTTCAATATCGGTAAAATTATTAAAGTTGGGTATTTTAAATGATATATCATCAAAGAAAGTATTTCTCAAGTTTTCATTAATTTTGCAATATAATAAAAAGTGTTTACTGAAAATCTGGTAAAATTTCAAATCTTTATAATTTTGTTAATTTTCAAGATATTTAGGAATTTAAAATGTCATTTTTAAGACCACTTCTAGATTTAAACACTTTCATTTAGTTTTGACAAAAATATTCATCAGTATTTCCAAAAATAGATAACCAAAATTTGCTAAATTTAAGTTAACTGGGACCAGCTCATTTTGGCTCCTTCTCGCCACAGGGGTTCAAAATTCCCTGGGTCCGAGGTCCGGGACCTATTGATTTTACCTTGGGACCATTGATATTTAAATTGTAAAAGTCCGATGGACCTGCCATTTTTACCAGAATAATTCTACTTTTTCAATATAATTACATAATTGCAAATGGATCTTTCAATGTTGATATTGGACTTTTAAAACTTTATATGAGGGACCTGCCAAAAATAAAGGCAAAAGGTCCTGGACCTTCCATTACAAAACATAATTTTAAACCCCTGCGCCAACTGCTACATATATTATCTTTGCAGCTTTCGACCACTAGTTATGCATATCTCGGCTGTAGAGCTTTAACTTCTTTTGTTAGCTCAGTGTTAAACTTTCGACAGTTCTGTGCTGTACCCATCAAAGTAGAAATTCAGTCCTAAAAACAAAACAGAAACTTTGAAAACGATAGCAAATTAGTTTAGATAGTTTTCAAAAAAATTAAACTCCACAAAGGAATGTGGATTGGCATGTCGTATTACCTCATCTAATAGATATATAGCTTTCGCTTCTGTACCACGTGATTAACACTCCTTAACATTTGTGTGGAACGCACGTCGCAAAATTCGCGGAATAACTTACCGTAGTTTTTACTGGAAAACATCATCTTTTGCGATTCCATATCCATTTTATATCTCCATTCATCAATTTAAATGTGTTTCGCGAAAACGTTAGAGGGTATCACGTGGTACATCGACAATCTCATTTGCATTTGTGACCAATACCTTGTATCCGGTCTATCCAGGAAACAGTACTGAAGAAGAGCAGCAGACAAGACCATGTGTTATTTCTTGTTCTCTGGTCATAGTTTCTTCCACTAAACAGGGACCCAATAATCGATTATTCAATACTTCTATCAAGAGCTTAAAATCTGTTTGATAAAATTCCATTAAATAAGATTTACACCCATGCAAAGTATTAAGCTTAGTTTAAACAATATATTATTTTAAAAAAGCATTAGACAATTACATATTATACCAGTTTTAATTTTACAGCACTAGACGGCCGTTTCGAAATACAATTCCTCATCAGTAGTGCTTGGACCAAAATTATGAAACCTAAATTTTTTTGAAGATGTCGAAAAGCTACCCAAATGACCAAAATATATTTTTCAATTTAAGCTAAGGAAATACTTTGCATGAGGGAGTATACCTTAGTTTTTGAGAAATTTAAAATGTTCAACATAAAAACATATAGACATGTATCCTGGAACAAGCCGAAAAGGCTTATATTAACCTGTTTCCATAAGTATTGAGTCCTAAATGGCTTATATAAGTATTGAGCTTTACAGTCAGTGGTCCTACCAGGTGGTAGTCTTGTCTTGTCTTGTAATGTCTTGTTTGGTTTTACGCAACAGTCAAGATCAACTACTTATTTATCGAGGCGGTCAGTTCAGGGATGGTGGAGGGAACTGGAGTGCCCGGATAATACAATCAGCCTTCTGAAAATGGACGGACAGATCTCTTGGCCAGCCGCCTTATCTTTGGGAAGAATGTGGCACCGGTGAAAAACACGAAGATATATATAAATGATGATGTTGGTAAATAAATTTAAATTTTTTTTTAATTCTTCGATAGCGGCGTTAGCCTTTAAATACACCGATACAGTTCGTATTGTCCTTGAAGAAGACGGAACTGAACTTGAAACAGACGAAGGGTTACTTGTGTACACAGATAAGATATTAATGGTTTTATCGGCTGAAGAAACATGGCGGAAAGTAACAGACGACAATGGTGACAGAGATGTCGACGGATCTAAGTGAGTATCAACCGGACATTGTCACTATATATAACCCCCATCTCATCAAAGACAGTGCCTTGTAAATACACATATTTTTAAAGAAAAAAATTGAGACAACTGTTATACTGTTTCATGTCCCAGTTAAGATTATTTGACTATTCGAGGTGGTTAGTTCTGGGATGGTAGAGGAAACTAGGGTGCCCAGAGAAAAGGCGTGGTCTACCTTCAGCAAGAAAACTGACAATTTTCTCACACAAGAACCTGCCCGAACACCGTTACACAGTTACACCATACGCCATTCGCTTAAACACTATTGTTCCACTCCACTCAATACGCACGCCACATAGTTAATGACGTCATTTCAATTTAAAGAACGGGCATGCTAATGGGGACTGATATGTTGTAACACTAGTGTGAATAGCCAAGTTACATGATTTATTCCGAAATAATAAACTTCCCAATTTCCGTTGTTTTCTAATGGGGACTGATTTGTTGTAACACAATTTGTGACTAGTGTGAATAGCCGAAGTTACATTGATAATTTATTGTGATATAAGCTTCCCAATTTTCGTTGTTTTGTTGGACATCCTTATAAGTCACGAATTTTCATATTAACTAAATAGTATATATTACGAATACCCATAAATCACTAATTTAACAACTTAAACCCAAAAGATACTACTTTTTCATAACCACAAAAATTAGAAAATACGAAAAAATTGTTTTTAATGTTTCAGGTTTACTTTTGACGTTTGTTCTTTTGACCGGAAGTTACGAAAATTGATTTTGGCGGAAGGATTAGCAGATTTAAAACGACAAGGTATTTAATTTAGTTACCGTGTTACCGGAAGCAGATGTAGAAATGTATCATCGTGATATCCGCTTAAATTTGTGCGACGTTTTCGTTTGTTTAATTACGAGAGCTTCTTAGAATTTAAAAAATTATGGTATTTCATATTCAATTAAAAATATCCTCTTAAGTAAGAGAAGAATTGTAGACTTCATGTGTGAACCAACTGTTGGAATAAATCTACTGTTTGTTTACAAGTTCATGATAAAACGGCCAATGTACGCATGAACACGACACAATAAAATACATTGACACAAACAGCCGAGTAAGACAAGGCAAATAAAAATGATTATAAAATTTCTGTTAAACGCGCTCCCTTTTGATATTGGTTTGACTATATAGCGTTTTCCCATTTTTACAGGTTCTGTTTGTTTTGGTTACCCTGTGTCTGTGGCGTGTTTGGAATCCGATGGTACCGTGATAGACGAGGATGTCAAGTTGTTAGCCTACGCTAACCAAGTGTTTATGTTACTGGGCCTAACCCAGATTTGGGCACCAAACTATTCAGCTTTTAATACTGATAAAGACTCGATGTGTGGAACAAACAGGTAAATATAGATAACGTAATGGCGTTAAACGTCTCAGTCATAAATATTTCACTTATAACGGGACGTCGCCAGCTATAGGAGAAGGTGCGGAAAGTTTTTCTGTGTGTTGCCCTGATGGTAATATAAAACAGGGTTCTTTATCGTGCCACGCCTACCGTGGCAGGTGACCTCATTTCTTTTAAGTTCCCATCGGAAAGAAGTGTGACTTTCATTTCTTAATGCCGAGTGCTTGGCGAAAGAACAGTCGCTACCCACTTTCAAGTCTTGGGTCAGACCTGATCGGGATTCGAACCCACGACCTCCCATTTACGGAGCGAGCACTCCAGTAAGGGTTTCTTTTTTTTCTTCAAAATTCACTGCAATTCATTTAAAACTTTGTCAATCATTACAGGAAAATGTTTAAAATCAAGACCATGGAAGGAAAAGACAAAATCGCAATTGTGGCGAATAATGTAGTAGAACTTCACTTGTTAGGTAAGCCTACGTGATAAATTTGATTTGTCTCCGTGGAAATGTTACATTGTTAAAAACAGAAAAAAGGGTTTTACATTTTGTTAACACAGATTTTACTTTTGTGAACATGGGTTTCATGTAACAGATTTTACACTTTGTCAGCACGGGTTCTGCATTCTGTCAACTTGGGTTTTACGTTTGTCAACAGGGGTTTTACGTTTTATTAATACGTGTTTTACGTTTTGTCAACGCGGGTTTTACTTTTTGTTAACACGGGTTTTACGTTTTGTTAACGCGGATTTTCTTTGAATGGATCGTTTTTTGGTTTTTGTGTTAAGATTTATTCTGCCAAAGCACGTAAAATGTATCTGTATCAGTCCGGTTTTTTTAATTTGTAGCTGCTAGGATATTAAAATTAAATCCTCCAATACAAGTTCACACAGAAGAAGGGACGACGGTTGTGTCGGATTCCGACTTAGAAGCCAACCAAGGGAGACTACTCATTGTGTCCGAAGTGGACAATTCTGGTGCACTGGATAACAAAAAGAGACAAAGCAATGAACAGTCACCAAGGCAACATGTTAATTCTTATCAACCGGGGTTATCCTCAAACAGACAAAGTGTTAATCTATATAGACACAGTCTTGCAAGTTATTCATCGAACGGGATGCTGTCGGGAACGTATCAAAGGTCATATGATAGTAATCAAAGGATGCTCTCGGGAGCACACCAAAGGTCATATGATAGTCATCACAGATACTGCAATGAAGAAAGTGAAATGTAGTATGCTTCCGTACAACTCAACTTGTGACCCCATTTAAATTCATTGGTATTACGTCATATCTCGGCCGATCTCCGAACTCCTACGTAATTTTACGAGTGTGTATAACGAGTTCTGCCGAGGTTTGCCGAATGGTAAATCGCCAGCCATTCGAACAATCAAACACGAAGAGCTGGAGAAAAAACCATTTGGATTATCAAATCAAATCAAATTTATTACATCATGACAGCTTTCATTTTTTGAGCAACGGATTTTTTTCGTGAAATTTGTCGTGAGATGACAATCTATGATGTATTTGTTTTGTCAGTATTAGATGACGTCATTTTCAGATCTCATGGCTTATGGAATGAAAACTTATCATTTGATGCAAAATATTTGTTTACAAATTGCGTATTTATGTTGCAAATGTGTGAGAAAAAGAATCCTACACTAGGAAAGTTTACCGCATAAGACAGAGATATCTCAAACGAGGATGTTTTGAGATATCTGTCTTGCATTGTTACCGGTGTAAGATTCTATTAGTATTTCGTAAAGATAAAAAAATTCTTGAATCAAACAATTTTACAATTATAATTAGCTCCTAAGCGAGAGAGATTGATAGGATAGGTTTAAGGATTCTTTCACTTTTACCGAGGTATCTTTGGAACAATAAAGGGAACTTGAGTACCTGGGAAAAACACGACCAAACTGACAAACTATCTAGGATGTCGGATGTTCCGGAAGGGTTAGCACATCCTTGTCAAATCGACAACTTATCTCGATCCCTCGTTAGATATATCTCGACAGTTGCTACTTATCTATCGACAGCTTATTGGTCACTAGTTATACATATCTTAGTCACTAGACAGCCGGGTTTAGACATCGTTTCGTTACCTCATCGTTTCTCAACTTTCGACAGGCTTGTAGTGAAAGTTATCCATGGAATTCATGAAAAATATCAAATTTGTTTTATTTTTCTTTATTCTAATTTTTTATTTTTGATGAAAATATGTTAAATTTACAATAAGTCGCTACATTTCAAAAAAAAAAAAAAAAAAAAAAAAAAAAAAAATAGAGTCGGCGATAACTACAATACTGTAACAGATTCGTTCGTATGGTACAACTACCAACTAGAGCATTAAGAATCAATATTAAAAACAGACCAGACTGGGGAGTCGCCGCTGTACCACGTGTTGCCCACTAACGTGTGTACAGAACAATTATTTCTTTTGAATATGGTCTCGCTTCGAGTTTTCTCGTAAAACGATGATATTCCGAGAATTTGCGACGTTAAAGTTTTCTGAAACGTCCCGTACAAACGTTTAGGGTACTTATCACGTGGTACAGAGGTGAACCCATCTGTTGCTCCGATCAGCACTAGCCTTCTAAAATATATCATATTAAGGGACACAATCTATGAAAATTAGTCTTAAATAACTATTTCTTTTTCAGCACTTGGCTCCTAAAATATCATATTTAAGGGGACTAAAGTAAGGGACGCACACAAAGAGGTCATGCGACTATTTTTGATTTTTTTTATAAAGTAAGCTATTAAAAAATTGGCACATGCCGACTGGATTGCGAATTCCAGCACATGTCACAAAAATAACCCCAAAATAGGACCCAAAATTGGACCGAAAATCGACCTGAATATTCCCAAAAATATATCCAAAATATTTAAGATGGCTGCAATTATATTGTAAATCGAAAGGTAAAAAATTTCAAACAGGTTATATGGTAGGTCAGATTCACACCATTTGACGTCAAAGTCATAGGGGACATCGCCAACATAACAATATCTTCTCCAATATTTACCACACTCAGTCCATGGCGCACAGCAGTAACCCCAATTTTTGTGAAAATCTGTGTAACACCAGAGATACGTTTTACCGTGAAAACCACATTGATGATGTGACATACATACGTCACCATGACGTGTCCCATTACCCCAATCAACGCTTTCAAGGCTTGGTATACATTTTCGAAAAATCTCCTCACGTCTGAAGATGGATTCTTTCTCGCCAATCTGACACACAGGAAGTGACGCTCCGTTTCCTTCACATTTTGTTTTACAACAGTTTTCCCAGCCATTTCCGGTCTGACAGTAGTAAGTACTTTCTCTCGTCCATATCCAAAAACCGGTGTACTCCTGACAATCATCCCGACATTTTTGACCACTCAGAGAAATCTGTTCCGTTGAGCAGACGACAGCAGAATTAAACAATAGAAAAGATACAGCGGCGCCATATTGGAACATTTTGGTACAAGCAAAAGATTAATTAATAATGTTAATTTTCAAAATTCAAACCATGAAAATGGATTTAATTACTTTTCAGGTGAAATAATCCGGAATAAAGTCTAAATTCTCTTTTTTTTTATTTCACCGTAAAAATGAAGTTTAAAAGTTTCACATGATGGCTGAATAGCTGAATCTCATCGACATCTATCCATCAAAACAGATCGAAATAATTCTTCGTAAATTCCTCATAGTTCTACCTGTATAACTACAGTTTGTAGACTTCTATGGCATTGGACAACCTTTAATAAAGAATAAAAACACTTATATTATCGTCATACACGATTTTTGAATGTATTTTTATTGTAATATACTAGTTTCTTAAATGTATTTTATGATTAAATTTAAAAAAAAGTATATGACATATACAACAGCCGTTCTTAAATAACACCTTTCTCCAACACTCAATTTCTATGTGCCTACATAACATTCTAAATAGTTTTGTTCTTTTTAAGCCTTTGGTCGATCGCACTAATGCCCATTGACCGTAATTCCAGTTCGATCGGGTCCCGTGCGCCGGTCGCCCTAGTACCTGTGACAGCCAACCCGGCTGGGTCAAATCGAACTGATTACAACACGTTAAGTGGTTTATTCCACGAAACAATGTCTAATGGTTAGCACTCAAAACACCAAAGTACAACCTAGATGTTCACATTATTGACCAATAATAAATATTTAAGTACAAAATCAACTGGACAGGTCAGTTTTGTTTGTCTATACAATACACGTTCAAGGAGGAACTGTTCATGTACAGACTTGACCACTGACCAAAAAACAGGTATACCTTCCTTTTTATAATGAATTGCGGCTCTAACTAGCTACATGTATTTTCCCAGACTGAAACGGTTTATAATCAAAGCATTTTCCTAAAAGTTTATAAGTTGATCAATTAAAAAAAAGACTGAAATGGTGCGTCAAGTTTAAACTGGCCGTTTGACCTTTAATTTGATTATTGGCTTGCGTTAATACACCGTATGTATGACATTGACAGCATATTCCATGACCATAAACACCCGGTACCCAGTGCTATCATCTATCCATAGCCGATAAATTACACAGTGGATATGTCTGTTTGGATATCCAAATTAAAGGTCAAGCGGACAGGTTAATATTGTTTGCCTATTAAACAGTCAATAATATCAATAACCGTCAATAAAGTATTTAACTTCCTGGTTAAAACAGTTAAAATATAGCCTGATAACGCCTCAAATAAAATACGACAGAATTCCTGGTGATAAAAACAGATTATCTTCTGAGAGATAAACACGTGGCTAAATTATTATCAAAAGTAAGTTAAACAAACACACAAATTAAACAAATAAGTTTTACCTGGCGACAAGTGTACCTGTACCCGTCTATACCACGTACATACCTAACCTATGGTAGTTTCTTCCTGTTTAAAGAGCACCCCTGTAGCTAGAAGATACGCCCCAATGAAGATTCTTTTACTGATATCGAGACAATTATTTTTTAACTGTGGTGTCCTAAAAAACAACCGACCCTTTTAAAACTGACAAACTTTCTCGCACTAGCTAGGATCTACCAGATCTGGATTCGAACCTAGAGTTTCCCGGCCACCAAAGCCCATTGAAGCTGGGGAAAGTAACGCCGTGATAAGAACATTTGATATAAGGATTGACGTTTGTATTTTTATCGTTTATGAAGGTTTATGTGTTGAGTCCCATACTTCGTTAACAGTTCATACCTTGATGAATGATTAAAATCCTTCCAATCATTGAGTGGTTTGGCTAAAGCGCTACTTTAGGACCATCTACCTTACGCATTCTAGTCGTCTAACAACAAGTAAAATCTTTATGGACAGTCACCATTACGGTAGCTCAATTGGTAGAGTGCTCGCTCCGTATGTGGGAGTTTAAACCCCGGTCGGGTTTGACCAAGACCAAGACTTCAAAATAGGTAATGAATGTTCTTTCACCAAGCACTCGGCATTTAGGAATTAAAGTCACGGGCCATTCTGAAGAGACCATAAAAACCGATATCCGTGTCACACTGTTAAAGAGCCCTCCCTGCACATTGCCCTGAGCGCACTGCATAAGTAAATTTTTTTTGCTATTTCACCTATAGATGGTGGCGTCTCAATATAAGTAAAATATTCTTGACTGGGACGTAAAACCTCATTTAATCAATTTATCGACAATTAATATTTATCTTTTCATAAAAAAATCAAACATGATCAGTTGTTTATAACTGTATTCACACAAACATGTTTACGATTTATAGCTCATGTAGCTGTCTTATAAAGCGTAACTATGACGTCATAATTTATAGGGGAGATTATTACTGTCTCTAAACTACTAATAAATAAAGAGAGGAAATTTAAATAACAAAACAGTTACCCATAAACACCTAGCTACGTTGTCTGCTTTTTACATGAACAAGTTAGCAGTCGAACAAAATGGGGACGATATTTTTGGTTCAAAACAAGGAAAATTATGCAGTTGCAAGTAGAGAATAAACTAGACGATAAAGCTTCAATTGAATATATGAAAAACCGAGCTAATTCCAGGCTATATCCCACGGTGTTTCTGTTTATTTTACTGATAATGTTCATATTGGTCAAATTGAACAAAACTGCAAAAATATATAAACCGGAAATAAACATTAAAGTGATCGTCTGCTTTCTCTCCCTTTCAAGTTGATTGGTGTGGTGGACTTGAAGTTCGTGTGAAATTTGTCTTCTTCTTCGTAATCCAACAAATGTTACAATGTTACAGACGACGACAACACTTCCGGTAATGGCTGACGCCAATGTCAACAACAGTAAAGCTGTTCTGAATTCGATCATCAGCAATGTAATACCCAGAGCCAAACACGAAACGAATGAGACACAGATGACGGCTTTACCAATAAATGGCGTCCATATTGTCCGAAATTGTAACGCTTTAAAAACAGCAAAATTTCGTTCAACTGACATACAAGCAAGGTGAGCCCCGGAACATGGTTTAAAAATGAAATACACAATTATTCCCTTTGAGAACAAAATTTTATAAAATCGGTACAAATGTACTGATGTTTGTTCGGTAAAACAACTGGTAACGTACCATACTAAAGAAAACCCCAACACAAATAAATCGCAAATGGTCAAGCCGATAAACATGATTTCTGTCGACGTTTTCCGTTTCTGTTGAAACAAGACCGTCAGCGATAAAGAGTTAGTCCAAAGTCCAAATAGAAATAACAAACAAAGTACAGTCGACACAGGGTATCTTATGTAACCAGGAACTTCAGCTACAGTCGTATTTCCAGATTTGATATTGGCGTCCATGTCTGTGGTGTTGGATAAACTCCAATTGGCTGTTGCCATGGTATCCGTTAATACATCAGTATGGTTCAAAAGCGTAAACGCATGCGCAGTACTGTAAGTCATATCACTTGTTTGATGTGATAGAACCGGTGGAGAATCGTCCGTTTAAAGCTCTATAGTGTCTATTTCCGCCCGGTTTGTTAGTGACGTAAGAGGCTTTAACTTTCCATGTTAAAAGTGTTATATACTATTTATAGTTCAATAACACTATGCCAACTAATTAGTACGTATTTAAAATTACTTTGGTCCCAATGCTTTTATGACTGATTTGGAAACTGGAGCCTGATGCAGTATTTCCCCTCAAACCGTGAATTAATCAGTTTCTCTATATCTGTAATTTTATCATAATTACTGTGCATTATATCCCTACATCACGGTTAAATAAATAGATAAATAAAACTATTCTAACCACAAATCCAAAACGTTGACATTCACTGAAGATATGAAGTTGTGATTCCAAAAAACTAGTAGTTAATATTGTCCTGTTGGTTTGCTAACCAAATTTGTCGATCTCTGCTCGGAATTACCAAAAATAGAGAAGCCACATTAACGAAATTGTTATTTATGCACCTAGTTAATAGCGGGAAATTACATGGGGACTACAAGCATAATATTGCACAGCGCTATCTGACGTCAGGTTATTGCGATTGGTTGGTGAGAAAATTTTGAATTATGCGATTTTTGTTTTTGTTTTTCTTATTCTTTTTTATTTTATTTTATTTATTTATTAATTATTTATTTATTTGAAAATGAAACGGAATTTGTATGTTTCTTTAATATCATGATTTGAGCTGTTAAAGAACGAATAATGTACAACAATTTTAAAATTTAATTCACTGAGTTATGTAATGCGACACTAGATGGCATGACAAAGAATAAAGCCCTGGAGTATTTCCACTCAGTGAGTTTGGCGTAAATAAACGCGTGCTTTCTTGCGTATAATCCTTTGAAATGTGATAGACAGATCAAATATGATCACAGAAAGTTTTGTTAGTTTTACTTATTAATTACTTTAGTGCTTGCGTACTAACAAGTACAGTACAGACCCGTCGAAAGTATAACTTTGGGTGACTGATTGATCGGTGTTTTACGTCCCAGTAAAGACTATTTCACTTATATCGAGACGTCACCAGCTGTAGGTGAGGTGGCATAAATTTTGACCTTTGCAGTGCGTTTAATGTGCAAGGATGGTTTACATGTCATGCCAGTCGTGAACGTGAAACTGGGCATCGGGTTTTGTTGTCTTTTCCGAAGGACACTGCGATTTTCAGTTCTTAGTGTCGAGAGCCTGGCGAAGAGCAGCGCAGCCACTACTAATTTTCAAGTTTTGGTCAAACCAAGACGGGGTTCGAACCCACGAACTTCCACATACGGGGCCAGCACTCTTCCTATTTATCTACCGTAGTGGTGTGTCGAAAAGTTTAAGCTGTATCGGGGAGGGAGGGGGCGATTTACTGTCTTTATAATTATCAATGCCGCCGCTGTACGGAGTATGATTCGAAATAAAATTTTCGTGAAGGATTATTTTTTGCAAAGATTTCCCGAGTATATTGAGTATTCGTAATTGTTAACAGTTTATCACAATCTAACGAACATTAGTGAAAACTCGGCTTGTGAACGATCTGGTGCCGGGAAATTTATAACAGTTGTCGAAAGTTGTCAGATGTAGAAAAGAGAGCCACAGATAAATTATTGATTTGGTATTTGTCATATACCATTTTATGATTAAATTCCAGAAACTGTATATGACAAATTCATTGGCTTGGCGTTAGAATTTCGACATGCCTGTACTGTAGATTTGAGTTTGTCTGGTAAATTACGAAGTGCGTCAATAATTAAGAGGGAGAGTTTCGGATGGGTTGTGTTTGTTTAATTATTAATTCATAATTTAAATTGTCTTCACTTCAGTAATCAAATGCTTTAATAATAAAATATATATTATATTAAATACCGCATACCATAACACACACACACACACACTCTCTCTCTCTCTCTCTCTCTCTCTCTCTCTCTCTCTCTCTCTCTCTCTCTATATATATATATATATATATATATCAAGGCTATTTCACTTATGTAACTAATCAACCCAGCAGGTCATCCAAACAAGCTACAAACCAAACAGACTGCCAGCCAGAGAACAAATCAACCAGGAAACCAACTAGCCATCTTAAACAACCAGCAAATCAACTAACAAACCAATCAACCAACTAATTAACCAGTCAATCAACCAATCAACAAACCAGTCAAGCAACCACTCGGCCTCGATCTGACAGCTCTAACCAACTAACAAATCAACAAAACAAAATAATTCTAGAGTGATCATTTTATTGATACAGTTTACAGAGATAAGTAGGTCTGCCTTTGATCTTGTAATTCTGAAATGAAAAAAGAAAATACGAGAATATAATGTGATAGTTGTAATGTAAAGATTCAGAGAAACAAAGCACCTCTAACATCAGTGCAGTAAATTAAAGTGGTGTAATGGTGTATTACCTCGCAGTCAAAATTCTTTCGCATATGACGGACATTGCCTATTTTTTCACGACAGGAGACGATCCCCGTTTTTGCTTGGTGGAGGAAACCAAAGAACCAGGAGAAAAAACATCAACTTTGAATAAGCGAACAGATAAAGTTTCTAAAATATTATATGTTCGAGCGAATCGATCTTGGGCGACAAGAGGTGCTGCGATCCGATGGTGCGCGTTATAGAACACTTGATCACCACCGAGAACGCCATCACAAATTGTCCAATAAAACCAGAAATGATATTCTACATGTTGTATATTTTATTTTTAGTCTATCAAATAAATCTTCTTTCATCACTGAAACATTTAATGAACACTTCTATATGATACAGTGCAGAGCTGTCGAAAATTTAAATCTAAGCTATCAAATTAGCGCTGAATGATAAGCTCGTCACTTCTATCCCTTGTTACTTATAACCTATATCTCGACACTTTTTTGTCAGCTGCTACTCTATATATCTGTGTCTTTAGAGCCACTACCTATCCATATCTTAGCCGCCCGACAGCAGAGCATCGACTTCTTTTCGTTAGCTCATTGCTACACTTTCGACAGGTCTGTACTGTAGAATGCAAAGAACACATTTTATATAGATTCGAACGACTTAAATTTTTGTACGATTAATCCATGTATCATGTCATGGCTTTTAAGGTCGTGTAAAAAGCCCGATTATTCTAAACCAATGGCCATAAAATTCGATGATCATTTTTATTTCTTTGACCGAACACATCCAGAAATAGAATTCCCTTCTGCTCCCTAGTCAATAATTATTACTCACCTAGAACTTCCGGATTTAGTTTATGATCAATGTAGCTGTGAAAAAAGATAAAAAAGAAAAATGAGTCAGATGATTAGAAAATATACGATTCCTCATAATTTTTTGTGGTACCAGATAGGAAATCCTTGTTCTTACATATTTAGTCTAGAGCTCGACAGGACTCGTTAATCTTGTACCACAGGTAATTTAAATGGTTTTATTCTTGCGCTACAAAATACAGCAATTCAATTTAATTTCAACTTCATGAAAACATGAAAATTAACGATTTTACAGTCTATAGTCTGCTCTTTGTCGTCAAATTACGGAGAATACTTTCTTTTCAGATACAATACAAAGAGACAACTTACAGACTTAAAATTAAGAAAACAAAATATCAACACGTGCATACTTTTTGTTTGTTTGTCTGGATTTTTCTGGTGTGGTGATTAAGGTATATTGCTTTTAAATATAGCTGAACCTGACAACCCCCTCCCTACCCCTCCTCCCAAAAAACCTTTAAATAACAAAAAAAAATATTTACAGCAATGCATACTGTATGGTCTGTTGTTTTTATTTTCAAGGAGGTAAGGGTCAGGTACATGCTTTTGAGATACAGATGACCTAATATCCTGATATATTTAATTTTAACAATTTGGTTAAAATATCTAGCGATTTGTTTTGAATATTTCTTTGTCTAATATTTTTGTTTAGTAAGAAATGTAATAGTTCTGAATATGCTGATAGTTATAATCTGTAATGGTACACCCCTTCACGTGAAGTATTTCCTTCGCTTAATTTTGTTAAATATATTTTGGTCATTTAGATATTTTTAACCTCTTGATCAATTTTGTTAAACAATTTTGGTCCAAGCACTACTGATAATGAAATTGTATTCCAAAAACGACCGTCTAGTAAATTAACACTGGTATAATATTTTTTTATTATAACTTACGTAAACAGCCCTGATATGGATCACCAGAGCATCCAGGATCACAAACGCATTCACTGCCCATACACTGTGCATGTTGACCACAAACCAACGCTGAAAAAAACAAAATTAATTAAAATTAAATTAAAACTAAGTCGAATTGCTAAAAAATTTGATTTCATAAAAAAATATCAAATAGAATTTTTGGAAAATTGGATTTCAGGAAAAAATATTTTTTCTTATATATTAGAAGGAAACCTGTGGAGTGTTCTGCTAGGCTAGTTTTGACTCTGTCGGCAGTCTAAATTCTTGGCATTATTAGAGCTCAATCTAGGAAAGGTCCTTGCATCATTGATCCCAAAATAAATAACACTGTCTAAGGATCGTTCCTGGTTTAGTCGAGTTTTCAATAGATCTAATACTGCCTCTCTCTTATTCATAATTGTTACTTATTAGTATATTACTGGCCTTTTCAAATCAAAGTACTGAAAGTACTGAAAGCAGAAGGGTCATTGATTGCTTCATCGTTTTGTAATTATATCGACCAGATTTTTGAAACCATTTTCCAGTTTTTTCTTGGGAGGACTGGACCAGTGTGATATCCATAACCACATTTCTGGATTGATTGCTACAGTATTTCTCTATTTTGTTAAACCACACAGCCTCTGTCTGTGCACAGTAATTACCCGTAGTTTATTGATCTACGATCTGAACTTTTCGGATATCCCAATCATCCTATTTAATTATCAAAAATCAACCCTGGGTATATTTGATGTCCCACAGTTTCATGTTTCTTCCATTCTTTTGATTACATGTGTGGCGGGTTTGGTTAGCAAAGTAGAACAAGCTTACCCTTCCGGAGCACCGGTCTCACTTTAAATTTCCATGTCTAAATACACGTGGTTAACCTAATTTGTCAGATTCAAAGTTTTTACTTTGCTTTTAGGATTATGGGTTGGGCATGGATTGGTATGTTTGGGTTTTCATTTGCTTTAGGATTGTGATTTGGACATGGATTGGTATGTTTGTTTTTACTTTGCTTTGGGATTGCGGTTTGGACATTGATTGGTTGGTTTTTTTTCACTTTGCTTTGGGATTGTGATTTGGACATGGATTGGTATGTTTGTTTTTACGTTACTTTAGGATTGTGATTTGGACATAGATTGATATGTTTGTTTTTACTTTGCTTTGGGATTGCGGTTTGGACATTGATTGGTTGGTTTTTTTTTCACTTTGCTTTGGGATTGTGATTTGGACATGGATTGGTATGTTTGTTTTTACGTTACTTTAGGATTGTGATTTGGACATGGATTGGTATGTTTGTTTTAACTTTGCTTTGGGATTGTAATTTGGACATGGATTTGTTTGTTTGATTATACTTTGCTTTGGGAACTGCAGTTTGGACATAAATGGGTATGTTTGTTTTTGATGTATATACACCGGACATACGTTTGCATTTTCCGTTGTGTTTCTTATAACAAGGTTGACATTCACACTTATCGCCTACACAGGCCTCGTTCTCCTTACATTTACCGCAACATGGTAAAGCTAAAAAATAATTATATGTTACAAGTTAGTCTCGGTCAAGCAGGTGCTCGTCACTATTTCCATGAAAATACAAAAATCAATGTAACAGACAGGAGAAAAAATGCGGGTTATGCCCGGGGATTGAACCCGGGACTTCCACAATTTAGGCAAGTGTTTTTACCAATTGAGCTATCTAGACCACTATATCGTAATGGAAACCAGTTTTACACGGATCTCGGTGACCGAGTGTCTAATAGGAGAACAGTGATCGTGCACGCACGTGTTGTGAGCGTGATTTGGTATGCAAGTTTATTGGGTTATGTGAACTCAATTCAACAACTGATTGTTACATCAACTTAAAACATTATATGTATAACTTTCGCCTTACATAGAAAAGATGAAAATTATATAAAAAATTCAACAGTCTGTCCACTCCTTATTGTTTATCTACAGAACTCGTATTACATGTATGTTACTCGTCCTCTATCACAATATCGTTGATACGTATAACGACTCTGTATCTAAACTTACCATAAATAATTACATCTATATTTCCATATTCCTTTCATTTCACACGTGGTAGGTAAAGCAAGGTAGCCAAAAGTTGTTACCTGACCTGACCTTCTCCCTGTTTAACATAATTTTCCAGTTTCAAAGTTTTTTCCTCGTCTTTTGGGATTGTGATTTGTACTGGTATGTTTGTGGTTGATTTTTGGGATTGTGCTTTGAAAACATGACTGGAAGGTTTGTGGCTGACTATTTGGATTGTAATTTGGGCATGTGACTGGTATTTTTGTAGTTGATCAGAATACTCACGTGAACAGCCAATTGATGGATCCCCGCCAAAACACTGGTTACATTTGCATTCGTCTTTATAATTACACATTGCATTTTCACTACATTTATTACAACATGGAATTTCTATAATTAGAAATATTTAAAATAGATTGTTGAATGTTTTGATTATTTGTATGAGAGGGAGGAGATTGATTGATTATATGACTGACTGATTGATTGCTTGATTAATTGATTGATTGTATTGGGTTTTTGCGTCCAAGTCAATGCAAGAATATTTTATTTACCAGTTATATGTGAGTGACAGAAGATTTTACCTTTGCAGTGTGCTAAGGACAAGGTGCAGGAAGGGTTCTTTGGTGTTCCACACCTGTCTTTACATTGGGTATGGCTTATAAAGGTCTCTTCCGAAAGACCTCAAATATTCATTTATTAATGAAAGTGCTTAGCGAAAGAACAGTCGCTATCTATTTGTTCCTTTCACACAATTTTGATTACTTTGCTTCTGGATTGTGATTCGGACATAGATTACTAGTAGTATGTTTGTTTTTGTTAAGTTCTTGGTCAGACCCGGCCGAGGTTATTACCTACAATCTCCCATTTACGAAGTAATCACTCTACCAACTGAGCTACCATAGTAGTCCAATAAACACTGAAGGAGGAGAGTTAAATAATGTAGCCAATTTACCATGATTGGTGACTTTACATGGAATGAATTGTGATGGTTAGCATTCTAAAGTAAAAATTACTCTTTCATAAATCCAATTAACACATGTATATGAATACAGGAGACCTTTGGCTCCCCATAAGGACACGTCCTTATGATAATAATAATAATAATAATAATATTATTATCATTATATACAAAGTAAGTTGAGATTTACTTTTGCAACCGACATATGGGTCTCCCTCATAACATGGTTTACATTGACAAGTGCCCCCAAGACCACATTCTGCATTTCTTTCACACTTTCCACAGCATGGTATTGCTACAAAATAAAAAAAATGTTTGCAAGAGCAATGTGATTAATTATTTTAGTTATTTCCAGCCTAAATATATACACTAAACAATGCAACCAATAACACGAAATACAATAAATGATTCCAGAACAAGACTAATACTCTTATTTTAGAGTAAAAGATATTTTCCCTAGTCTTATTTATACAATGTATATCGCGACGGGCAGTTCAGGGACAGTTGCACGATGAAAACCACTGCGAACAGACAAATATGCCCTATTATTAATAAAAAATTAGTGGTTCTTTCTTTTGCTTTGATAAGCCTGGGCTTACAATATCCTTCTTTGTAAGCAGATTGCATTGTATAACGTTCCTCAACTACAAACATAGCGATTTATGTTATATCTTACCAGTACATTCCTTGTATCCACGTCCTTTGTAACATTCCTTGCATTCACATCTTCCATCATCGTTACAGAAGGCGTTGTCCACACATTTTCCACAACATGGCACAGCTTTAACAACAAAACAAGGCATATATACAACAATATATTTTATTTTTTGTCAGATACAGTCAAATATATCTATCCTTTACATAAAGGCCACTTAAGGGAAACTGCAAATATGGCCTTTAGAGGTAGGAGGTCCCTATATACAGATTCAAATAAACCAGAATAAAGAGCAATTGCGATAAATATTTACTGGCCTTTAAAAGCATGTGTCCTTTGTATAGAGTTGGCTCTTAAACCAGATCTGACTGAATTTAGTGCAACACATTTCATTTTCAGATCTTTCATATCATTTACAAAGTATATCCATTCCCATGCCCCTAAACTTCCCATCTCCTGTTTGATGAACCAAATTAATAACTTACACGCAAACCAAACAGTTTATCAAAACCGGATTGATAAACCACAGCTTATTATGATTAAATTTTATTTGGTTTTTCATTTTGTCTTACCTTCACACACCCCGTATAGGTTTCTTTCATGACATTTTTCACAAACACAAACGTCGTTTTCACATTTTTCATTTCTTTGGCATTTATTACAACATGGTATAGCTGTGACATAAATAAGACAAACTTTTAAAAACATATTTTAAAGTCATGTTTGTATTTTTAGAACATTGTTGGAAAATGTGATTTATCTATATTTAAAATAATGCTGTGTATATTTGACCTTCCTTTGATTAATTTTTTTTCTAAATTTAAATTTTACCCTTGTGGAAGTGCACGTACTTAACTTAATTAACGAGTTAAGAAACTTTACTTTGCTTCTTTATTTAAGAAATAAGGCAATATTCCAATGTCTTTATGTACTTACAAAGTATAATGGACTGTCTCAAATTGCATAAAAGCCGTAACCTATCGTGAAAAAATTGAGACAGCCAGTTATACTTTGTAGGTTCATAAAGAAATTGAAAAATTACCTCATGTCTTATTTTTACAATATTTATAAAATAATTTTATTGCCGCCTCACATTTTCCACGTTAATTTGAAAACAATTTAAAATGGGCTGTTGTGCACCTTTTCATAAAATAGATAAGCTCCTGTCAGTGAATGAAAACATTGAACATCTAATGTCTCTATGAAGTTGCAATGTGTAGTCGATGTCAAATACTTTATTGAAGCAAAGATATTACAATTGTAAATATTTTGATTTAAATATGGGTTGGTCTGTTTGTTTCAGATTTGCACTCACGTTTGCATCTGTATCCACTTTTGTAGAAACATGGCTTACATTTACACTCTCCATTGTCACAAATCTCATTTTCTTTACATTTGTCACAACATGGAATAGCTATAAAAGATAACATAGACTATAGCTATGCACCATGCGTATTCAACTCAAATAAACTTTGCCTATAAATCTCGTCATGTGACCAGTAACGTGACTTAGCGACTTCCGGTTAAAAATCAACATGTTATTATGAACAGCTTGAAATGAAGTCGCAAGGTCACTGATCATTTGATTTAAGCGGCTGTATAGGTACATTTTTTATAATTTTTCTAGAATTCTTTCCTGTATTGGAATTAAGAGCACTCAATTGTTTAGAAAGACGGGAGTTTGAAAATGGTGGAGGAATCCGGAATTCTTGGATAATCAATTAACCTCCAAGACAACTTTGTTACATATCTATATTTATGTGTAAAGCCATGATGATATGGGAATTCTAATATGCTGTTTATTTATCATTCAGAATCAAAAAAAAAAATTTATTTGCGTATGGAAATGTAATCAAAATTATATAGAGCCCTCTAGAAAACGACCAAGGAGATTTACACCTACCGACAAAAATCTGAATAAACAAACGTACATAGTGGATTTTGCTTTCCTCATAACGATATTTCCAGCTTCCAAAACTGACAGTGGATTTTAGGACAAATGTCATTTAACATAATAAAATGTTCTTTATAAAGACGAACTACTCACCAAACATCAATAGGATTAAAGTGAGTTTATTCATCTATGACAAAAACTGTCATATATCACCTGTGATAATTATTTTTAAAATAATAATTGATCAATCAGCTATGATTGACACCTGTTTATAGTATGATTAGAGGCCGCCATTAAAATGCTATTGGATTTTGTGATAGTGAATAGAACATTGTTAAAACATAACTTACGTTGGCATACACCTAGATAATCCCGTCTGTAGCATTTCTGACAAACACAAACATCATCTTTGCAGTCCTCATATTCGCCACATTTGCCACAACACGGGATTGCTTTTTGAAAAAAGACAAAAAGAGTTCTGAAATCGAGCACAAGCACACTAATCCATTTCCAAATCACGATCCCAAAGCCAAGTAAAAACTTTGTAAACTTCCATCTGGACGGAACAGAAATTACTAAATAAATTACAAGCAAAATTTTTATCTCAGGTTTAATGTTCATCTAGTCAGCCATAACTGTGTCTAGAAAATGCACAAATACTCTTTACAAATAGTGAATAGAACCCCCCTAGCACTATAGTCTAAACGATAAAATATAATAAATGTCCTCTATAGTACAAAACGTAAATGTAGGCCTCTCAGTTTAAAATTGCAAGGTAAGCTAATGTTAATCAATGTTAATCAATTTTAAATTCGTTCAAAAAGGTTTTATGGTCGTCATCACAATGTTGATAAGTATACCCTAATGGGCGACGTAATCTACGTTACTTTAAATAAATCATAAACACATACAGTCCAACCTGCCTTAAAGACCACCTCTATATAAGGGTCACCTGCTTATACAGTCCAACCTGCCTTAAAGGCCACCTCTATATAAGGACCACCTGCTTATAGAGGCCATTAAAGTTGTAAAGGCCACCTCTATATAAGGGCCACCTGCTTATAAAGGCCATTGAAGTTGTATCCCAATTGTTCTTTATCCATATATTTTGAACCTGTTTATAAAGGCCACCTGCCTATAAAGACCATTTTTACTGGTTTCCTTGGGTGGCCTTTATATACAAGCTTGACTGTATGCCAATCCATGTCCAAATCACAATCTTAAAGCCAAGCTAACATCTTGAACTGGCAAATTAAATTAAATTAAACACACGCAATTTCACCAGGAAAGAACGACCGGGTGCTCTGGAAGGATAGGCATCTCCTGTTAAGCAAGTTAAACCAGTTACGTGTGTTAAATGAACCTCAATCAAAATATAAATGAAAGACAAATCTAGGAATGGATTGTAACCACTTTTACCTCTACAACTTCTGCCTTTCCTTTCATAGCATTCTTTACATTGACACTGATCATTTAAGCAGACTTCGGTATCTTTACATTTTCCACAACAGGGTATAGCTGAAAAAAATCATATTAAGATCATTGCATCAATAGCGTAATTGTTTGACGTTTTCTCTCATAAACTATCATGAAGTCATCAATTTACATTTTTTCACGTTATAAACAAAATAAATAACAGGTTTAGCACTGACAACTTTTACATCCTCTATAAGAATTCTAGTGATTCGTTAGCTTCATTTCAACAATACAAACGTCATTCGCTTTATAATCAACCATAAATATATAAATCCATGTTCAAATTTTACTCGTAAAACTTACAAAGCAAGACAACAGTTTCCAGTAGAAAAAATGAAGTCATCATATTTGTCATACAGCCTCATAAGTAGTCTTTTGTGGGCGTCATAATTTAGGTACATGTATAAATATGAAGCAGAGCTTGAAGTATCAAACATTTCTTTTATTTGAAGCTCATTAGGATACATGGCATTCACATTTTCAAAATTTTTCAGAGAAAGAACGGCGTCGTCTAAATGACATCATTACTACATAAATTGTTATTCACCGGAAGTGTAAGATGCTGTTGTATAACTGACCTTTACATTGCCCGTCTGATGGATCTCGTTCGTAGCAGTCTTTACAAACACATTGGTTATTATCGCATATTTCTTTATCGTTACATTTCCCACAACAGGGAATAGCTAGAATAACAATGTATAAACAATGTTCTACTGTGGTTCTTTATATAGTAGAATAGATCATTTGTGGCAATAAAAAGTTTCTGTGAATTCTTAGCAAAAATCAGATAATGAAAAGTGGTATACAATCAAAATTCCTTTCTAAATTTGACATAATTCCAAAATATTAAGCCTTACGTTTTCTGCTATATAGAGGAAAATGTGGTCTCTTACAGATCTGTTTTACTATGAAGATAGCCTTTAGTGCCTCATATGCAAATTTTATGTTTTGAGCTTACCCCTCTTAAAATAATCAACACACCTGTTAAACACCTTTTACAGGTGTGATTCTATGTAACCTATATAAATACATCATTTGGGGTATGTGGATAAATAAGAGGTACATTTGGGTGTTTTGTGACTTAGTTGCAGACTAAGCATTTTGTACAGCGTTCATTGCTTCTCTATACCCAGAATTGTATACAATTATCAAAAGTCTATAAGCATTTTTTCTTAAAGGGTATTTTAGTATTGAATATAATTTCACAGATCTTTCTTTATGATATTGAAATTTAGATTTTTTGTAGCCACAAATTACCTATTTTACTATTTAAAGAACTACAGTAATAATAATAAAACAGTGAGCAGATGATAAAAGTAGTGAAGAAACAATGCCGAGTTAAGGATTCAGGGATCACAATTAATGGAGAACAGTAAAAAAAATTCCATGAAGATGTTAGAGGAGAAACAACGTTCAACAAAGGACCAGAAGAAAACAGAAAGGGTAAGCGCGTACATAAAAGCAACTGAGAATAACCGTATTCAAACTTGATTCCGTTGTAAAGACAGAATGTCCACATAGAAGTTATTTACGAACGAATATAATCATGATAATTAGACTATTAGGTTTTGATGAGTTTTGATGAGTTTTTCTTCAGTTGTCAGATTTACTTACGTTTACAAGTACTCCCTTTTCGTTCAAAACAATTCCTACACTCACATGTATTGTTGATACAAACTTCGTTTTCTTTACATTTATCACAACATGGAATATCTGTAAAAGAGAGAAACTTTTAAGACATTAATGAAGTAATACTTCTCTTTTGGACACTAAAAAGTCTACTTGGGAACACTGAATATCTACAAGTAATTCATCGAAATATTAAATGCAGTAAAACTTAATCCTTTCTAATATTGTGAAAAGTAGTGCGTCGTTAGATGATTTTACCTGGGAAGGCAAAGGCATTGAGAATTAACTGATGGGTAAAAACGATACACAATTGAGAAAAAAAAAACTAAAAACTGCCTTTAAATAGAGGTGTTCATCCATATGGAATGCACGTTTTTTTGGTACAAACATGTGTTTTACATGTGTCGGATGTAGCTGGCGAAAGAGGAGATGAGGACCCGGCTTTACCCAACTGTTAAAGGTATTTCAAAAGTTTTAAAAAGTTTCATTTTAGTTTTGAAAAATTGTGATTCGGCCATTAACCAGTTTTATTTTGTTTGTTTTCTTTAAATATTTTTGACACAGTGACATGGACTGTAGTTTATTGATTTATTATTCCTACAATGGCAGACTCCGTACAAATTTAATGAATTTGACGGCTACATACTTAGTATGGATCTCGCTCATAACATTATACATTTATGGTTTTTGAAAAATTTGTCAAAATACACTGCCACAAATTCAGTGACACTAACAGTAGTCAATAATTAATTATTCTTACATTGACACACTCCATATAGATCCGCTTCATAACATTTGTCACAGACACACTGATCATCTGCAACATACTTCGTTTTCTTTACACTTCCCACAACATGGAATAGCTATAAATATTTAAAACATAATTCAGTAAATAAAAATTAAAATTTAAATTTTCATATAAATCAATATTACCTATTTGAAAAGCATGATTAAAATACAAGACTAAAACGACAATTGGCATAATAAAAAATGTCCAATATTAATGTAGAATGGAAAATTTCGCGTCAGATAATTTTTTCGATGGCAAAAATTGTAATTTCAAGATATTTACACACTTTTATTTTCGAGTCAAGTAATGATCATCGATAAAATGCCTATAAATTACTTTAAAATTAAATAATAAAGTTTTTTTGTGTTGTGTTACTCTTGAAAATTTATGCGAAAATTAAAACCGGATTTACAGTATAACTATAGAACCTTAGATAAGGCCAAACCATCTAATTTATATATTAACGTGTGACTAATTTAATGCGATCGATAATTTCGAAACAAACCTTATTTAATTGAACAATAAACTAAAACCCAAGTATGTAACTACAGTATATATGGGCTGAAATCCAAACATAAACACATCTGAATTGTTTAGGAACTATGCTGAACAGTGAGCAGAAACCAACATCTCGCATTTTCTTGCTTTAAGTTTGGAGTATTCAGTTATCTTCAATATCTGTGTATTGTACCATTCTAGTATCCCTCCAATGTTTATGTTTATAATAAATGTCCAGTGAGTTTCCACTGATAAACATATACCAATCATTCTATAACAAGTTTGCTACTAAATGTAGTTCAAATTTCCTATTATGAAAACAAATTAAACAGCTGCGTTCCCTATATATAGATGTACTGGCCCATAGTCAATTTTGCATTAAAGGTCAAGAGGTCAATGTTGTTTGACTTTACCTACCTTTACATGACCATCCACGTTTCTCATAACACGTTTTGCATTTACATTCGTTATCTATACACACTTCGTTCTTTTTGCATTTCCCACAACATGGAGTAGCTAGAAACAGAAAAAAATGAAAATATGACACTGTTGTCAAGGTCCTTAAAATGTTTTATGACATTGTTGAGAAATATGATAAGTCTCTGTATCCCTGACGTTCTTTTCATTTGTGAAGGCAATGTGTAATTTGGAAATAAACTGGTATGTGGTTGACCTTTGGGATAATAATTTGGACATAGACCAGTATATTTAAACGCCACAATTTGATATATAAAAATTGTAGAACAGGTGACCCTTTTATACAGGTTCAAAAAACATAAATCAAAAACAGTTGGGATACAGTCTCATTAGCCTTTGAAAGCAAGTGGTCCTTATATAGAGATTGGACTTCAAATCGAAAACAAACATACTAATCCATATCCGAATCACAATCCAGAAGAAAATTAAAATCTTTGGACCTGCCAAGTTAGATTTAACACGTAAACTTCCACCAGGGAAGTGAGGCCAAGTGCTCCGGAAGGGTAAGCACCTTCTGTTTAGCTAGCTACATCCGCCTTGTGTGTAATCAAAATTGTGTGAAAGGAACAGGGAACTATTGGGCGTCAAATATATCCAGGGCAATCCTTGACACAGAGACATGAAGTACGTTATACATACCATTACAAGCTACGTATCCGTCACCTTCAAAACACTTTTTGCACTGACAGTGATTATACTTATTACACTCGCCATTGGTTCCACATTTATTACAACATGGAATCGCTGAAATCGAATATTAAATATTTGTAGATGAAAAACACATACTTGACAACTGCAGACGCAAAAAAAACAAAAACAAAACGATTTAATGATGGTTATCATTTAAGCTGCTTTAAATATGAAGTATTACAGAGCACCCCTCCCCCTAAAAAAATTAAATGTTTAACAACTTGTATACACGCATTTTAGTAACATGACATATATACAAATCATCGTTTCCGAAGTTCACGTTCTGTTATTATCCATTATTTAACAGTAACGTAACTAATTTCAAGGTCATGATTTCAGAAGTTCCTGACCCATAATTGCCCGTAATTCGGCGGTTGTAATGTTAAACATTATGGTATCGGAAATTCCCGACCATGATATTTTTCACAATTTAATGATTTCGGAAGAACACGCCCTGTTATCACCAATTATTTACTGGTGATTATGTTCAACGTCAATATTTCGAAAGTTCTTAATCTGCAATTACCTATAATCCAGTGGTAATAATTTTCAGCGTCATGATTTCCGAAGGCCATGACCTGCAAATACCTATAATTCTCTGGTAATGATGTTCACCATTATGAATTTGGTGGGGTCATGTTGAATACCCATAATTCAGCGGTGATGGCGACAAACACTTACGTTTACATCCCTTTTTCGGATCACCTTCATAACATTCTTTACAGGTACAATTAACTCCATTTTCTGAGCAGTAAGCATTTCGTCCACAGCTTCCACAACACGGCTTGGCTGTTAACATTAAATAATACGGTCACAACAATTAGTTAAACAGTCATGTACTGCAAAGTCGTCAATTTCCATTTTGTTCCTTTTTTCGTAGATGCCCCAAACCAACAAATTTGCAACGAAGTGAAAAAAAGTTCAAATCACAATTCTAGAGTATAGTAAAAAAACTTTGAAACTGGCAAATAATGACTTGCACTTCTACGAGGAAAGTGTGGTTGGGTGACCACCTGTCCAGCTAGCTTCATTCGTAGCGTTGCTTTGAAATTGTGATTTATACATAGACTGGTACTTTTTTTATTTTCGGCATTATACATTTCTCAGCTAAGGATTTCTTTAAAGTGAACTACGACAAAATTGTAAAACCTTTGTAAGATGAAATGGTGTAAGTCAGCGTTTCAGATGCTCAATGCTACTTGAAATTTGTTTAAAAACGTTAAATAGTTACATCCAATTTTCTCTAAACAGATGTGTATAAAATGCCAAGTTCTGCCATTACATATCTAATTGATAAAGACTACCAAACGAACTAATTTGATATTACAAAAAAGAAATCAAATCACAGTCCCAAAACAAAGTAAAAACACCCTTGAAAACTAGCTAACTAAGGTACGCGTTACACACTTGAAATTCCACCAGGAGACTGAGGCCAGGTGCTGAATCACTTGATTTACTTACGAGTATGTCAGCCCGTGACTGGGTCTCCGGTAAAATATTTGTTACAATGTCGGGATCACGTGGTTTACTTACAAGTACAGCCCGTGACTGGGTCTCCGGTAAAATATTTGTTACAATGTCGGGATCACGTGGTTTACTTACGAGTACAGCCCGTGACTGGGTCTCCGGTAAAATATTTATTACAATGTCGGGATCACGTGGTTTACTTACGAGTACAGCCCGTGACTGGGTCTACGGTAAAATATTTGTTACAATGTCGGGATCACGTGGTTTACTTACGAGTACAGCCCGTGACTGGGTCTACGGTAAAATATTTGTTACAATGACGGGATCACGTGGTTTACTTACGAGTACAGCCCGTGACAGGATCTCCGGTAAAATATTTGTTACAATGACGGGATCACGTGAATTACTTATGAGTACAGCCCATGACGGGATATCCGGTAAAACATTTGTTACAATGTCGGGATCACGTGGTTTACTTACGAGTACAGCCCATGACGGGATCTCCAGTAAAATATTTGTTACAATGACGGGATCACGTGATTTACTTACGAGTACAGCCCATGATAGGATCTCCGGTAAAACATTTGTTACATTTACATTTCTTTCCGGCACAATATGAATTCACTCCACATTTGTTACAGCAAGGAATACCTACGTAAATAAAAAAAAATTTACGAAACATGACAAAATAGAATGATTTTAAATACTGTTAATCGTGAAATAATTGTTTCAGTAAATGTTTCGATAAGTATTTTAAATGTATTTGTATATTTTAATATTTTTTTAAAAATCGCGTCTGTCAATCTTTACGATAATTTTTGTACGCGAAAATAAACAATCGAGAAAATTTCCCGATTTACCTTGTCATTGGGAAAGGCACTAATCCAAAATTGAGAATGGAGAGGGTGTAGGCGGATTGCTTCTACTTATGCCCGCTTCGATTATAACTGCATAAAAATCTTTTAAAGATTTAATTTTAAAAATATTTGGATTATTGCAATTTACAGCTGCGTTCTTCATTTAGAAGTTTTAGAGACAGAAATTGGGATAAATTCGTTACATATTTTTTATGAGTCAAGCAGGGTAAAAGGTTGGAAATTCCCATAAACCCTGCCTAAAAACTATGTGACACATATTATAAACCTGTCATATTCATCGAATACGTTCCTATAGTGACATTCAATCAGGCTTCTTGTTATAGAAATGTCTGTATTAAATTAATTATTAAATTATGGCATTAACAACGATAACTACAACTCCCAATACCACACATATTATTCTGATTGTGGTCCAAAAGAAACAAACACCATTATCTGTGGTCCAACAACGTGTTCTTGTGTTGATTAAGCGTATTTTATTCAAGTTTTGTGGTTTCGTGTTATTTCTTCAAAGGTTTTACATATTAACAATAAGTTCAAAAGCTTATGAAGTATAATTTCATTCAACCTTACATAGTCTGTACACTAAACTGTAACTAGTGATTTGATATTCGCAATTTTGAATCAATTATTCTTAAACCAATTAGTGATATTTACGTGTACAGTTTGTGTACGGGTCACCATCATAGCATTCTTTGCACCGGCAGTTTATTCCATCATCACAATAAGCATTTTTCCCACAAATTCCACAGCAGGGAATTGCTGAAAATATATTAAAAGAAAAACGGATTAACGTGACGCCATAACACATTATTCTGAGATAATGCTTATTGCCATGATGCAGTTTCCACAGCATCTGTTGATGAAAAGAAGGAAAATTAGTTATCGTTACATCATAACCCATTTATTTATTATCTATTGGTAATGGTAATTTCCGTAATACAGATTCCCAGGCAGGGGCTCAGAAAATATATAAAAGGTGCGAACAAATAACGTGATGTCATTACTGAATACCAATTCAATAAGGTCGTAATTTGTATAAGGCAGACTCCGCAGAAGGAAATTGCAAGAATACCTATTAGCGTGAATCATTTCTATTAGATCTTTGAAATTTCCATTAGTTTAAATTATCTGTCTGTTTCTATGAATTTTTATTAATTATAATAATGAAAAACTAGATAAGACAAAGAAATAATCGGTTGTATCATCAAAAACAAACATCAATCCGTATCCACTTACATATTTTGTCAAATGATTTTCAGCGAGAGATAAATAGCAGATTTGAAACCAAAAAAAGACAA
Source organism: Anadara kagoshimensis (assembly GCA_021292105.1). Taxonomy (NCBI): domain Eukaryota; kingdom Metazoa; phylum Mollusca; class Bivalvia; order Arcoida; family Arcidae; genus Anadara; species Anadara kagoshimensis. The sequence goes on from CM037868.1 coordinate 37,674,356, forward strand.
AGAATTAGGTTCTTGACACTTAATTTGTTTTACAAAAGACCTTAATTCAATTTCCCTATGTTATTTAATATCTAGTGTGCTATCTTCAATTTTATTCGCAAGCTGACTACGTATATACATACGCTGGCAGCCTTTCTTTGGATTTCCTTTGAAGCATTCTTTACATTGGCACGTGTCCTTGTTGTTACAAAAAGCATTTTCTCCGCACTTATTGCAGCATGGGATTGCTAAAATTAGAAGAAAACCATTAATTCACAAACAGAAGAGTCCCAAATCAACGCCACATAGTGTTGAATGTTTTCTTTTAAGTGAAAGTAACATATAGACGAGTGTGTGCGTGTGTGTGTTAAATATTTTAAATATAACATAAAAGAATACAGATTATATGTATCGCGTAACTGCGGTCCAAATACTGGTTACAATATGTCATAGTGGTCCTTACTTTAGTTGTAACATATAAAAATATGCAACAAATTGACTATAAGAGGCAAAAATTTTAGGCATCCGTAAGTTTAGTTTTTTTAATGTGTTGTAAGGGAAAATACCAAATTGTGTCTAAACTTCGGCAAGGTATTGCATATCCGCAAACAATTTAACTCTAATCATTGATTTGCGATTATATACAGATGCTGCTAAAATTATAACACAAACAAACCTGTACATTCTTTAAAGTAGTTCCCTTCGAAGCACGATTTACATTCACAATGGTTGTCACGGTTACAAAATGCATTCTTCCCACACTTTCCACAACATTTGATTGCTGAAAAAAATCAAAATAAAATAGTTTTTAATTGTTCTTGAGCTTGAAATAAAAGACGACTGATTCCTCAAATTTTGCTTCATATTTAGACTTATACCTGAATTATAACGCACACGAAAGGCTACATCTGAAACTTTATGACAAACGTGATGACTTCAATTTTTCTATTGTTTACTTTCCTTTTTTATGTATCTATATACCTGCTTCTCCTGCTTATGGTGTATTTGTTTCCCAATTAATACGCTATGGTAGAGCTTGTTCCCACTACGGGGACTTTGTACAACGAAGTAGGCTGCTTGCAAATAAATTGTTAGGGATATTGCAAGCCTAGGCTTATCAAGGGCCTCAAAAAAAGTTTTATGGCCGTCATCACAGTATTGTTGATAAGTTTGATGTCTCTGTGTCCAGGATTGCCTTGGATATTTTTGACGTATCATAGTTACATGTTCCTTTCACACAATTTTGATTACACACGTGGCGGGTATAGCTAGCTAAACAGGAGTTGCTTACCCTTCCGGAGCACCCGGCCTCACTTCCCTGGTGGAAGTTCACGTGTCTAACCTAACTTGTCAGTTCCAAAGTTTTTACTTTGCTTCTGGATTGTGATTCGGACATGAATTAGTATGTTTGTTTATATTCTCTAACAAAATTTAAAAAAAAAATCGTTATAACCGAATGTGTATAATAATAATAATAATAATAATAATAATGAAAATAACGAAAATAATAATAAGCCTGAACCCCCGTAGTCTAGTAACATAAATGTGGTATTCATAACATTGTTTTAATGTAGGCTTATATCTGTGCCAAGTCTGATCAAAATTTGTCTTTAGACAGAAAACGAATGGATAAAGGGATTCCTAAGTATACCCTTTTAATTGGTTTTCAGGATTATAGCAATAAACAATTACGTAGACTTGTTTCTTTGGCTTGTATTGTCTTCCTCTGAACAGTAATATATTGTAATGACAATAAAAGATAATACATGTATTAATTAATCAACTGCAAACAAAGAAGAATTGAATTATTATTTATCGTTTTGTTCTTCATTGGAAACTATATTGATCTTTGTGATTTGAAACTTATATAAAGTTAAACCCGTCTATAAAGGTTATCTAAGTGAGCCAGCATTTGTTGCCTTTATGGGTAAGTGGTCCCTATAATAATGAATTACCTTTACACCTTTTGTATGGATCACCACTATAACACTTTTTACAGCGACATTGGTTATACTGGTCACATTCAGCATTTTTTGTACATTTCCCACAACAGGGAATCTCTACAAATACACGAAAAAGTATGTCTGAAAAACGCAAAAAACTCTATTCCACTTCATACAACTAAGCATGCTACTTACAAAGGAATTGGTGCAGCAATGACATTTCATGCCAAGGCTTATCAAGGCCAGAACAATGGCATTTTCAGTGAAAGAAGATCTGATATCATCTGCTGATTTTGGTAAAAGCTAAAGCGTTTTCTCGGCTCTTAATTCATAAAAAACATAAGGAAAATATCATACCGGTTTAACTATTTTAGCTCAAGCACTATTGATGAGGAACTGTAGTCCGAAACGACCGTCTAGTGCTGTAACATTAAAACTGGTATAATATGTAATTTAATAAGAATATTGCACGCCTGAAGTTATCAAGGCTAAATAGGAGCTGCTTACCCTTCATCCAGCATCCAGCCTCACTTCCTTTGTGGAAGTTCACGTGTCTCGCTAACTTGTCAGTTTTTACTTTGCTTTTAGATTGTGACTCAGGCATGGATTAATATGTTCGTTTTTGAGTATGATAAAATTGTTTGATGGTCAAAATTTATATCCAAAGACGTAAATAACTCACGGGGTCAAATTTTTATAAACCAAACATGTACCTTTACATTCTTTTTGCGGATCACCAATGAAACACTTTCTGCATTGACATTTTCTTCCATCACAGATGGCATTACGACCACATTTACCACAACAAGGTATACCTGTAATCATGGAAATTGAAAACTAAAAACACTTGTATTTGTGTAACTAACGTAATAGGATTAAGGTACTGACTTAACATATGTAACATTTATCCCAATCGAGGCTGAGATTGGGATATGTTGCATCACATCACCCGAGACTGAGATCAACCAGTATCGGTCACAAACAGGTGATAGATTCTATTTCTCGTACCATTAAATTGTTTATATTTGTGATACCTACAAAACAAAACACCTACACTCATAGGACTTCTTGCATTGCTTTGGGCACCTAATGCATTGTACAAATCCGCACTTTGAAAATAATCCCATTGACAACTCATCAAAATTTTAAGATAAAATAAAACATGTATTTAAAATAAATAAATACAGAAACCGTTTGTTTTGATGATGTCAAGCACAATGATCGGTTACGTCATCCTGATTGTTCAATTATCGCGTGAGGCAGTACCAGACAAACTGGACAAGACTAATGGAATCTGTCACCTGTTTGTGACCGATACCGGTTGATCTCAGTCGAGGGTGCTGTGATGTAACATGTCCCAATCAAGGTTTTGCCGAGATTGGGATATGTTACATCGCAGCACCCGAGACTGAGATCAACCAGTATCGGTCACAGACAAATGATAGATTCTATTTCTCGTACTATACAAGTGCTTATAACTGCGATACATACAAAACAAAACACGTACCCTCATGGGACCTCTTGCATTTCTTTGGGCACCTAATGCATTGTTCAAATCCGCCCTTTGAAAAAAATCCCATCGACAACTCTTTAAAATTTTAAAATATCGACGATTTGTATTCAATGCAAATATAAAAAATCTCTGACAATGAAATATTTTGAATAAAAAGTAAAATAAAACACATATGTGAAAAATAAATAAAAAAAACCGCTTTGTTTTGATGACGTCAAGCGCAATGATCGATACGTCATCCTGAGTGTTCAATTGTCGCGTGAGGCAGTACCAGACACACTGGACAAGACAGAAAAATCTAGCACTGGTGTGCGCGTGAGATTTTTCTGTCCGAGGTACGAGAAAAAAAATCTAGCACTGGTGTGCGCGTGAAATTTTTCTGTCCGAGGTACAAGAAAAGCACATATTGTTACTACGGGGTCACTGGTTATAAAACAATATGATGCTATCATTACAACATGTCCGATGTGTACATTGGCCGATAGTCCATATTTTTTCTTGTTAATCTGGCAATCATCAAGATAGATTATAGTGGTAATATTACAGAATATTAATTGGACATTTTGTGTAGAGATGTAAGATGTGCCAAATGTCCAATTCTTTCATTTTTCTTATCTTTTTCAAAAATATATTTTCAATTTTTGTTATTCAATTAAATTCATGAGCTTTATATGTGTATCGTCCATAAAAACGTGACGACAATGACAGCCAATTTGTTTATACAAAAATAACATACATGTGTAAAAAATCAAAATCAAAATGCTTGACACAATGGTAAATGCTAGCTACACCCGTTAAGTTGAGCCAAATGCAATTAAGTAGTGACTCTTTATCATTTTTGGGTTCCAATAAAAAATAACAATTTACACTCACGTTTACAACCGTAGTATGGATTCCCAGCGTAACATTTCTTGCATAGACATTCATTTGTTTCTTTGTCACAGACAGTATTAGGACCACATCTACCACAACATGGTTTTGCTATAAATAAATAAATAAATAATAAATAAATAATGAGAAACAAGAAAAATGTAACCTCTTCCTATGTTATTTCTTATTCAATAAATTGTTTTTGTAATTTGTTTTCAAAAGGAATCGGAATTTATAAAAGGGGCATGTTATTTTCATAAGAAGATTTTATAAAGCTTCAGAATAGAAGTGTGTGTGTGTGTGGGGGGATAGTGATAAAGAAATGAATAGCGTGAAGAGAACGAAAACTTGATAGTTAAAGAGAAGTAAATGGAGATAATTACGTTTGCATCCTTTATACGGATCTCCTTCAAAGCATTGGTTACATTCACACGTGTTATTGCCAGTACAGTGGGAATTCACCTTACAGAGACCGCAGCATTTCTCCTCTGAAATATACACATGGAAACAAGTAAGTAGGTGGACAGAAAAATTGACGAAGAAGACGAATAGCACCATGTGAATGGTTAAATTTTACGGGGTGAATGAAATAAACACGACACTTTTTACTTTTGGTATTTGAGAAAAAAACCTCTGTAGTCCGCTATAGTTTGGGTAAATGACATTAATGAATACTAAATTAAAATAAAACTTTCTATCATAACTCATAATTTTAAACCGAAACCTTAATTTTGTTGATTTTGTCGCTAATGTTGAATTGAAATAGAAAAAATGGTTCTAAAATGAGCTAAGCTGATATGGCACAAAAACATCGATGAAAAAATTCATCATCTTAAGTTTTTTTTTATTGTTTTAGGTGCACCAGGGCTCACTTCCCTGGTAGAAGTTCACGTTGTAACTTTACTTGTCAGTTTTAAAGTTTTTACTTTGCTTCTGGGTTGTTATTCGGACATGGATTAGTATGTTTGTTTTTACTTTGCTTTCGGATTGTTATTCGGACATGGATTAGTATGTTTGTTTTTAATTTGCTTCTGGATTATTATTCGGACATGGATTAGTATGTTTGTTTACATTTAGTCAAGATAAAGTGCCTTTTTTCACAAGTGGCTAGACGTCCCTAGCAAGTTGTACAATTGAATAATCAAATACATGTATAAGGATACATACTTTCACATCTTTCATAAGGATCACCTTTGTAGCAGTTCTTACAGGAACATCTTTTCCCATCACAGAAAGCGTTCTCGCCACATTTACCACAGCAAGGTATCGCTATATAACAACATTAAATAGACAACTTGTAGATGGATGTTAATATAAAAAGCAAAATAAATTATTTTAATATTTAAGTGTTTAGAAAGTATACCGTTACCATAATGTTACTAGCAATTGGCGACATAATCACTTTTTTCTACCAGTGCAATGTGCAAGAAGGGTTCATTGGCATGTCAGATGCAACTCTTAACGTGACATCGGGCAATGTATTTTTAAAGTTTCTTCGGAAAAAACCCGTGACTTTCATTTCTAAATGACGAAAGAAGTCACTACCTTTTTAAGTTTTTGTCAGACCAAACCGGTGTTGGAACTCCAAACTCTCACAAACACTGGCCGCCACTCTACCAAATGTAGCTGTACCTTCATTATGTATAGGATCTGTATTCTAAAATAGTATGCATGCGACAATTTTACCAACAGAGGTACACATTTATAAATATAATAAACAAAAAATTCACAAATGATACTTACCCGTGCAACCTCTCATAGGATTTCCCTCAAAACAGTCTTTACATTTGCATACATTATCAATAGTACATACAGAGTTTTCCTGACATCGACGACAACATGGTATTGCTATAGAAAAACATAGAATAGAAATTAGCTTACCAAAACATTTTTATAATGTTTTTTTTTTGTGACATAAATACATACAAATACAATTACAATCACCAAACTTTATCTAGTAACTAATACATGTACTTTAATTACATAATTACAATTACTTAAATACTACATGAAAAGATGTGTATATACTAATTAAAACATTACTACGTATAAGACAGGGAGTTTGAAGAAATTTTTTCCATAAATTTCAGCCAGTATTTCCTTAAAACTTCATGTTTTTGACTTTTTAACATTATGTCTTTTTAAAAGCAAATTGTATCTATATAGGCTTAGCAAAACATATGACAAAAATATTGACCTACACATTTTATGTACAATTTAATTGGATCAAAACTTTCAATATTGTCAGGAAGTATCCTTCACCACATGTGACTGAACACCTTGTAGCACTAGCACAATATTTAAGCGGTATTATAAATATTAAAACACAAACAATAATACATTTCACATGTATTAAATGTTTTTTAACATTATTGTAGTAAACCAGTTTAAGGGTTGAGAAACTTTGATTATAACACCATTACAGTCACTGAAACCCTTCTGGATAGCCAGACGGATGGTGGACGTTTATGTCTTGCGCTTAATATGGCAGTTAAGAAAGTTTTTATTTATTTATTTTTATATTGGGGATCTGGTAAATAGGAAGGTTTGTGGTTGATAGCTGAATAGCGTTTTCTTTTATTATTAGAAAAGACGTTTCACTCTGTGATATGAAAATTTCGAATGCAAATAATATGTAAAATTACCTGTACAACCTTTGTATGGATCACCATGGAAACAATTTTTACAAACACATCTATTTCCGGAACACAAACACTGTTATTAGCACACTTTCCACAACAAGGTTTTGCTGTTTGTTAAAATAAACAAAATGTACAATGAACCAAATGAAAATCAACGTATTCAAAGAATCATTTAAAAAAAATTCCATTGGGATATTGCGAGCCTAGGCTTATCTTGGCCCTCAAAAAAGTTTTATGGCCGTCATCTCAATATTTTTAATAAGTATGATAAACATAATATAGTTATAAAGACATCATACTTATCAACAATATTGTGATGACGCCCATAAAACGTTTTGAGGGCCTAGATAAGGCAATACCCTAATGGAACTTTATTTGGGGTTTAATCTCGAAGCCTTGCGTAAACATCCTAATAAAGGATGTTGATCTCACGAAAACGTATGACAACATTAAACTTGAGGATGTTGATAATACGAATAATTACAGAAACATCCGAATAAAGAATAATGATCTTACGGATACTGTATATACGGAGCATTAAAAAGTTCTTGGTCTTGCAAATACAATAGACACATCGAAATAAAAACTATTGATCTTATGAAACAGCCGAAATAAGGGTTATGGTCTAACGAATACGTATGGAAACATCCGAATAAAGGGTTTTGTTTCTATAAATACTTACAAAAACATCCGAGTAAGGGTGTTGATCTTACAAAGAATTGCGGAGACTTCCGAATAAAGGATTCTGAGTTGACGAATACTTACGGAAACATCCAAATAAAGGGTTACCATCGTAACAGTGTTTACAATAGCATGTATTGTCCTCGCAGTAAGCGTTTCGTCCACATTTACCAGTGCACGGGTTTGCTGTAAAACAAGCGCAGTAAATTATTATATGGAAATTGTTTTGTAGTTTGTCTGGTGGAACAGAATCAAAGCAAACAATATGAACCAAATAGCTAATCATTCAACTTGGACTAGGATTCATTTAGTTGGCAAAATCAAATGCATTAAATGCATCAAAATATTAATATACCTATTCGAACTTCGAATTGTCTGCGGGTTTTTATTAGGTCTTATAAACGCGATGCCATTACCCTTTTGGAACATCCGCCCTTTCTGTCCTGTTGAACTTTATTTGGCAGTTTTCCAAATTTTTTACTCTGTTTTTGGAATTTGGACATTAATTTGTCAAAGACCAATTAACAAAAAGTAAAAAATTGTCTATAAAGGCATACCAATAGAATCATAAACAAACATACTATATCACAATCCAGAAGCAAAGTAAAATCTTTTGAAATGAAATCAGGTTAGACACGTGAACTTCAACCAGGGAAGTGAGGCCAGGTGCTCCGCAAGGAAAGCACCTTCTGTTTGGTTAGCTACGCCCGCCACGTGTGAACATAGTAAAAGTTGTCTTTATAGGTAGGAGGCCTTTACATAGAGATTAAATAACAAATGGAATAAATGTTCACTGGTCCTTATACAGAGGTGACATTTAAGGCAGGTTCGACTGAATTTGTTTTCTAAATGTTTCTGTTGTTATTCTTTCTGTCCCTGAATTGTATTATCACAGTTCGTTACAAATCTGTTCCCGTTTAAAAGATTAATCCATTTTAGTTTTTTGAACCATTAAAAAGGTTATAAAATAGAAAAGACAGAAAGTTTTCTTAAATGAGCTTAACCAACAATTTATGACCCAGTAAAATAAATCCGCATTAACCCTTATAATACATAATAAAACCAGATGTTACTACTTAAACATTTCTTGTATTTTAAACCTATCAAACCGTGAAATTTTACAATAATATGCAATTTGACCTCGACCTTGGCCTCAGCAAATCCGTTCATTTTCCTAATACAAAGTAGTCTTTAATTTTCCAGAAATTTTCCAGGACAAGAACCTTTTATGGTCTTCTTTAAAAACACCTTTTGTTTTTTTTCAACCTATTCTATTCAGACCAATGAAAATTTTAGGATAAAAACATCTGGAAATAAAAAACATACATACATCTACTATAGACCAACCTGATTGCAACAACGATGTCAAAATTGTCCATGATAAAACGATAAACCTATATATTACGAAAGAGAATTTCTTTAATTTGCAAGGCTTTTAGGGAACAATATTTTCTCATAAATAAATAGGGACATAAAGCCCCCAAGTGGTCTAAATTACAATTTAGAAACAAACAAACTGACCACTGTCCAACAACAATCCCAATACTAAGTAAGATTTTTGAAGCTGAAAACGTTGACTTCCATCATATAAGTGTTGATATTGTTTACGTACGAAGACAGCCTTTGTACGGATCACCACGACAGCCTGGGTCACATACACACAAACCCCGCTCACAGTGAGAGTTATGTTGACATCTACCACCGCAGTTATCATCTTCCTCCTCTGTAATTAGCAGGGGTAACAGTCTATCTCCTAAAAGAACCAATGCAAAACAGTTACAGTAATCACCACTAAACTTATTTCAATTTTGCAGCTTTAGACGACCGATTCGGAATTCAATTTTTCATAAGTGATATTTGGACCAAAAATGTGGAAATCAAAATATTATTGATGTTGAAATAAGAAAAATTCAAATACCAAAATCCATTTTTACTAAATCGATCTGAGGCAATATACGTCCAAACATTATATCTCTAACCTCATTGTAATGATTTGTCTTATCAATTGCAAAGAAAATATTCTCTACAGTACAAAAGCAAATATTTATGTACACAATGTAGTAAAAACTAAAACTTCAAAATTAAACTCTACTTTTACCATAAATTCAATTACTTTCTTCATGTGAAAAATAAAATTAATACATCTTGAATATTCCAATAAAATAATTCAATTAATTTCAACAAGTAATATATGGTGTTATAAATGAATAAAAGTAGTGTAGTTCGTACATAGTTATTTCAGTATTAAAAGTAAAGACATTTTAAAATTAGGAGTCACAACTTGTCATCAACTTGTGTTTATGGTGCTTTTAATTTGTCGAAATTTCTATTTTTCACTTTTTGTTGCAATGTATGTTATTATCATGAACATGTATTGTCACATGCTCCGCCTGTGGTGTCTGTTTTTATTGTATTATGTTCTTGGTTGTGTCAGCTTGATGCTAAATCAAGTTCTTTGTTTCTTTTTAAATTGCAAAGTCAAATACAGTATTATTTGTATTTTATCATCGTTTAATGTGTTTTTGTGTTGTTTTTAAATTGTTTTACTTACTCAAACACTCCATCTATTCCATATGAAACAACGTTCCTTACAATGCATATAACTTGCTGCCAAAATTTGTCATTAAATTCAGTCGTTATTCAGGAGTAGTCAAAGTTTCTCACGGTAACACACATGACGGGTGTACTAGCTAAACAGTAGGTGCTTACAATTCCAGAAGCACCTGTCTCATTCCACTGTCGGAAGTTCACGTGTTTAATTTAAATTTATCAGTTTTCAAGTTTTTACTCTGTTGCTGGATTGTGATTTGGGTATTTGTTTTTGATTAAAAGGACCAGTCTCAAAATTATATTTGTCATAATCAAGATATATTTAGCATTGGAAAGGTGAAATATATTCCCGCCCATTATCTCACTATTTTTGATAAATATGGTGTCTTGTATCCAAAATGATCCTGGCTATACTTGACGTCTCGTGGTTCCATGTTCCTTACAGATGAACCAATCTAATGCAATTTTCATATTTTTATGTTTTTATTCCAGGTTATATATATCTATTATAACAATTTAAAATTTCAGTACGACATCAATAAGAACCCAGCCGACATGAAATAAAAAGCAAAACATCAATTTCACTTTTATGAGTGGGTGAAACAAACACAAAACGTTGTAACCGAGCGTCTTTTTAAATATCTCCCTTTCTAAATATATTACCCGACTGTAGATAACATCGGGGATAACTTTGAGTTTCACGTACATAATTTTATTGTCGGAGAAAACCATCGGCATTTTATCTTCTCCAAAATGAAGGAAACTCGGTTTTTTAAGAGTCAAGGTATGAAGGGGCTGAGAATAACTAAAAAAATTGTTATCAAACGTAAATATTAAAGGCGCGATTTTACACCATTGTCCATAAAATTATTGTCGGAGAAAACGCCCTAATAACCCTAACTTGGTTGATTCAAGTCAATTTGTCTTTTAATTATTGTTGCTGGAGAAAACTCGCGGTATTTTTTCTGAAAAAAAATCTTGTAATATTTACTCATTTAGATACCACCATGGATAATTTTGACTTGATTTCACACCATAATCCATAAAATTATTATTGTCAAAGTAAAATTCGGGCATTCTTTCTTCTTCTCCAAAATAACCCCAATTCGGTCGATTTTCGCTGATTGGTGTATTGACAAAATATGGCCATCTCGATTGGTCAATGTTTGGTATTTCCAAATTTTGAGATTGAGGTCTTAAGGATTCATCGTTTAAAACTGATTGAACTGGGTTCTCAGAGGGCCATTGGTTCTGATCTGTAAATGGTGTCATATTATTTATAATACTTTGCGTATTCCCTGAGAAAGGAGATTGTTCTCGAGGCTCTTGTGCTAAATCGTCTGCAGGCCACATTGAATGATAAATAAACGGATGTAAATTAGTTTCCTCTTTGGCACCAAAATATTGTGGGACTTCTAATGACGTATGATCAAGGAACTTAGATTGTTCATTCGCTTTATCAGAGGGCCATATTGATTGATAGTTAAATGGCATGAAATTATCGCGTTCGGTGGGTACATTTTGAATTGAATTAGGATATTGTGATCGGTCTACGTTTAGTCCAGTGTAGTCTTCAGACGGCCACATTGAATGATATACAAATGGCTTTATATTATCACTACTGGTGGGTAAAAATTGATTTTGTGGTTCCAATGAATTGAATTTGGAAAAATGTGATTGGTCCATTTTTGGTTCAGCAGATTCTTCAGAAGGCCACATTGAATGATATACGAATGGTTTTAAACTTTCTTCAATATTGGTAGCTTTTGGATTTTGTGGTTCAAAGTATTTCTGTCCAAGAAAATATGATTGGCCCGAATTAAGACCACCAGATCCGTCAGTAGAGGTCATAAAATTTGATTTGTCATAATGGTCACCGGGTCCATCATCAGACGTCCACATTGATTGATACGCGAATGGCTTGAGACTATCTTCATTTGAAGCAGTTTTCTTTTGTTTAGCCATATAATCCTCTGACCATAAAGAGTTATACATATACGGATCATAGTTATTATAGTTATCATTTTTTCGGTTTCCTGCTCTGTGTTTAGTTTGGGTCACGGTAGCAGAATTTCTATTTTCATTATTCGGATATGCATCAGGCCGTGTGAAATGCTGTCCAGTTATGCTAACATTGTCATCAAAAGACTGTCTATAGTTTTGTAAAATGGGCGTTTCTCTATTGGTCTGTGCATTGCGTTGCAAATACCATGAATACCATGAATTGTCAATACTGTTCTCTTTATTTTCTGTTCCCTTTGACGTGATTCCTTTATTTGTCATGGTGCTTTGTTTGGAAATTTCGGACGGACTCATCGAATCATAAAGATTATCAATTCTGTAGCTGTTATATCTTTGGTTTTGAAAACCGGAAGTTTCTCCTTCACTATTTACTGCGGAATTCTCAACCTGCATTGTAGGATATTGCCAATTCCATGTCATATCATTGTTGTTTGCATTCGTTTTTGTTGCGACTTGTTTTGTATCATTTTTTAACAGCCCGTAGTTTGTTTCTCTGACCCCTAAAACGAATAAATAATAAAAAGCAAAAAAGCAACTAAACTACGTATTTGATGAGTTCAACCCCGGTTTATCACCAAAAAGTGTAAATACAGTATAATTAAAAAAAATAAGTTTCAGGAAAATGTTTAATAGATCAGGTTTGGGTAACTCGAAGTTATCTAAAGTATTCGTAATCATGAAAAACTAAAAAAAATAATCTAAGTCGAAATTAAAAACTTTGAAACTGATAAAGTAGGTTTAACGCGTGAACTTTCGCCTGGTAAGTGAGGCCGGGTGCTCTTGAAGGGTAATCTTCTCCTGTTTAGCAAGCTACAACTGTCAATCGTTGAGATAGCTTTAAGTTAACCATCCTAGAGCTATAGTCCTATAGCTATATAGATGCGGCTGAAATGACATTTATGTTGGTAAAGCTGTTTAAACATTTCGAGGATTAAACCAAGGTCAAACTCATCTAAATAAACTACAAACTTCTAACTAAATAGCTACCCAAGAATAGTCTGTACAATTAAACTACCGAAAAGTTCCACTACCAATAACAACGTATAAGCGTGTATGATATAATACTATTACATGAATTAGTTAAATTGTAACCGGATCCAAAATCGGAATTAACCACTGCGGTAGCTCATTTGGTAGAGTGCTCGCTCCGTAAGTGAAAGGTTGTGGGTTCGAACCCCGGCCGGGTCTGACCCAAGACTTGAAAGTGGGTAGTGGCTGTTCTTTCGCCAAGCACTCGGGAATTACGAAATGATGAGAACTTAAAAGAAACGAGGTCCCGTGTCTTGGTAGGCTTGGCACGCTAAAGAACCCTGCTGTTTAATGTCATAAGCGCAACGCACAGGCAAAATTTGCACCTTCGCCTATAGCTGGCGACATCTCGATATAAGTGAAATATTCTTAACTGGGACGTTAAACACCATTACTCACTCACTCACTCAAATACGGAATTAAGACAAAGCAGTATTATAACAAGATCCTTCCTTAGACTCTAACAGTGAAATGTTTCCATTTTTTTCATTTTCCTGGTTTTTGAGGGTGTCTCAAGACGGTAATTAACGGATACACTGCCATCCATACATTAATACACATGTTTAAAACCAGTCATATCGTTATACTGAATATTTTGATACATTTAAAGTGTTGGAAACATGATTCTGCTGAAACTGAATGTCTTTCAGCTAAAATTTTGTCTTCTTTTTTGAAAAAAAAAAAAAAATATTTTCCCACATTTTTACATTTTCTCCTAAAATAAAAATCCAAAATTGTTATTCTTCCAAGACAAACTAGTACACACTACCATCTATTAATAACTTTACATAGGTTTTTATTGTAATTTATAATTTAATTAAATTAATAATTTATATATATTTTATTTCAGTCATAGATTTGAAATAATGAAGTTTTTTTGAAAATGTTTTTTTTTTTTCAAAAATGTTCAATCTTTAACAATAGGCCTAGTTTTTAAGATATATAATAATTATGGATGTCAGTGTTTATAAAATGAAAACGATTGAAGGGTTCTAAAAATAAGCAATCATTAAAACATGAGATTCTTTCTGTTGATGGATTTATTCCCCTTCAAGCTGGGAGTTTGAGTCCCGCTTAAACCACATGTGGGAAAGTGAATTTTCCTTGTCGTTGGCCTTTATTGATTCACTTGGTATCATTATAATGGACTGGGGGAGTGGTACCTTATCTTTGACGGCGAACTGACTGAGGTAGCACGTTAAAGTCACCCTGAGTGTGCGCTAGTACAAGGCAGACTATACAACACACTCGCACTTCACATGCATACACAAAAATTGTTCATAGATTAATCCATAAAGAGTTCTCGTCGCAAATAGCTAAAAAATTGCTGATGCGACATTAAGCAACATTCAACAAACTAACCAAATGCCCTTCAAGCTACTATAACATCAGGACCCCGTTGTTCTATACTCTGTAACTGTAAATATTTCGTTATGGAATATTTAAAGCATCGTTTGAAATACAATGTTTCTCTTGCGGAAAGATAAATTAATACAAACAGAAGTCACCTCTAAATGCAAATTGTAAGTATATGAACTTATGTTTTAACAATTTATTATTTAAGACACAAAATTAAAGCTAACAGAAAATTGAACAACTGGGTCTAGATCGTGAAGAATATGTATCAAGGCGTACTACGTAATATGATAATGTACTGTATTCGATGTAATTATTAATTTTCGTGGTGTACTAATTTTAGTTGTTTTCTTTGTCACCCTGGTCCACGAAATTACATGTTACAAAATGTCATGTATAATAATAATAACATCATTTAAAATTTAACCGCCACGAATCAATAACCCAACAAAAAGACAAAGTTCTAAGAACCACGAAAATTGAACACCACGAAAATATAAATTTGTTCTACTGGAAGGGATCAAATAATTTAAAATAAATGCCAAAATATTTTACCGCTTATGATTTCACTCACGAAATTTCAACACCGCGAAAAAATTTTTTTCCACAAGAATGGAAAAAATAGTTTAAAATAAATCCCAACATATATCTACCACACCTGTCTAAGAAACATAACAATTGAATACCATAAAACAAAATTCTTCTACGGAAAAGGATAAAATAATTAAAATAAAACCAAAATTCTAAAACACTAATAATAAAAGATAATAACAGATGATATTTACTAATGCACTGTACATGTCCGTCCCCACTAAATCCTTGCTTACAATAACACACACCATCTTTACATAATGAATGTTCTACACAAACCGAACACAGATCTGGAACAACTGAAAAACAGAGAGTACAGTATTATATGTTCTATAGCCGTCATCAGAGTATTGTTAATAAGT
The DNA here is from genome assembly GCA_021292105.1 of Anadara kagoshimensis. Lineage (NCBI taxonomy): Eukaryota > Metazoa > Mollusca > Bivalvia > Arcoida > Arcidae > Anadara > Anadara kagoshimensis. The sequence continues at coordinate 37,689,894 of CM037868.1, forward strand.
TTGATGTGTCCAGGATTTTCCTGGATATAGTTCCATGTTCCTTTCACTCAATTTGAAATATTTTGAAATTTTGAAAGTGGTGGGTTTAGCTATCTAAACAGGAGGTGCTTACCATTCCGGAGCACCCGATCTTACTTCCTTTCCTGGAAAATTATATATTTAACCTAAGTTAACAAGTTTTTACTTTTTCTGGATTGAGATTTGGACATGGATAAGTATGTTTATTTTTTTATATGGATTCTTTTAGTTTTAGATATCTACGTCTGGTCTACCCGTTTTTATTGATTGATTGAAAATGGTTTTACATCAAAGTCAAAAAGTCCCTACGATATATGCTCTGATGTCATAAAATTCTTTTAGAGGCGCGTTTTACCTAATTTATCAGCCTGAAAACTTTTACTTTGCTTTGAATTTAGACATGAATTGGTATGTTTGATTGTTGATGATTACTTACATATTCCTTCGCTATGGCACGTGTTTACAAAAACAAATATCCAAAACAGAGAAAGTAATCCCATGTTGAATCTACATCTAACAAAGTGAAATGTAACGCCTGCCAGATACAGAGGTAAAAGTCTTAATCTAATACCATGATTATTCATTAGTTGTGTTATGAATATTCATGAGCTGTGCCACATGTTCAACGTTTTATTTTGTTTTTTATTCATTTTATTTACGGGGCTATAAATTAGGAATAAAAAGGTTTATATTGAATTTAAACTAACAAACACTTAAGACTTGACACTTTAAACGATTCCGGTTTTTTTTGTCGTTAATCCGATTTGTGCAATATACTTAATCTCGAAGGCACGTTACTATGACAATAAAAATTTACGTTACTACGTTACACTGGTCAATTTAGTTGTACACGTGAAATTCAAACAGGGAAATCAGGTCGGACGCTGATGGTTCACAGGTAGTAATTTTACTGCCAAAAATTGATTTGGTAATTACATATTATACCAGTTTTACTTTACAGCACAAACGGCCGTTTCGGAATACATTTCCTCATCAGTAGTGCTTGGACATAAAGTGTGAAACCAAAATTATTTCTCCAAGATGTCGAAAAAGAAACCCAAAGGACCAAAATATATTTTTCGAAATTAAGCTAGGTAAATACTTTGCATGAGGGAATATACCTTAGTTTTTGAGAAAATTCAGATTTTAACTAGCAACAAATTTAGACAATAGTATATTTCTAATACAAAATTATTGTGTACTGAGTTTGCGATATCCTCGGGGAAGAATCCACCAGCAGAGATACAGGCTCAGTGTTTAAATGTCATACTATGAAAAGAATAGATAAACGCATATTGTAAATGTCCAGTGATGTGGTTAAAGTAGATCACTATTTATAAGCCCCGACTTTAGACTGAGTAACTGCATGTCGTTATAACACTATTGGTACCAATGAACATAAGTTCCGTACCGTAGACGGGTATTGGAGTAAATGCCATGTAAGCCCAGATACAATATCTAGTATTGAATATGGATTCTGGCTATTCTATCACGCATCATACGAATTCCAAACAAAAATATGCTGAAGAAACCGTCAACAAAATGCTATAGATTTTGTTAGACAACATATTTCTTGTTTGGTAAATAAATATAAATTTCAAACAAACAATTGGTATACCAATGGGCACAAAATGTCCACAATTGCCTGCTTTATACGTTTAAAGCATTTATGCAGAACCTTGTTTAAACTGGAGAACAGATTGTCGCAAAATCATTCAACAACGCATACAGATATATGTATATAGATGACGTTTTATCTACTAAAAAGCCTATAGTTGGAGATAGTGTGATTGTCATCTGTCCCAAAGTACTTGAAGTAAAAACGACCAATTCTTCAAGTTCTGCTTCATGTTAAGACGTATATATCTCAATTATTATATAAATTTCTATATTGACGTAAAATTTTAACAGTCGATTCCTAAATATTTTTTGCTAAATATTTTTCGCTGACAAAATATAATTCTAATATAAAAAGTGACGAATATCTGCCAAAGCAAAAAAGTTTATTAAAATAAAAATTAATATGCATAATATTCCTGTAAAATCACAGATTTAACTTAACAAAAATCAATTATCATTTGTAGTATATATAAGGCAGAATGATAGCAAATAACAAATAAATGAATGATTAAAGTGTGACGATATCAAAGACACAATACATATAACATTTCAGCTAATTATTTGACCTCTTAATAGGTTGGTTACAATTCCTTGTTTTTCAATATTTCATATAACTGTTTACAATTCCTTGTTTTTCAATATTTCATATAACTGTTTACTTGAATTTCGTTTCTGATAATATTTCCCTTTATTACCCAATATTAATTCCCGTTTATTTCTCTTGATTTCTTATATCTCTGGTGTTTTTCTACATTTATTTCCATCGATTTCAAACAGTTACTTCCCTTGAATTCCATCATTAAGTTCCCAATATTTAATTTCGTTCTTTTCTAATATTGTTTAACTTGGTTTTCCTGGATTTTTCTTTATTTCGGATATTTAATATTTACTTCCCTTTATTTCCGATATTAATTTTCCTTCATTCCCTATAGTTATACAACTTACATATTACTTAAACATTCAGAGGCAATGAAATTGCAAAGTCCTGTGTGGATATCATAGATTAAAAAGATATAATAACCTTTAGCCTCATCTACTGTTTTTATATATTTAAAATATATAGAGATATAACAAAAAATCACTATACACCTGTATAATTAAGCCTATATATATAATAACTTTTTTTTTTTAAATTGACCCGTTTTTACAATCTGAGGTTTTCCAAAAGTTAGGAGAATTGTGAAAATCCTGGTCATGGCACCAAAATACTTCACAGATATCTATGTTTGTCTCATTTTTTATATAACCAACAGACTTTTCTCTGATATTTGATGGAAATAGATTAAAAAAGAAAACCTAATACTAAAATATTATCTCTTTTTTTCCATTTCATGGAAACTATACATAATAAATTTTCAAGTTTAAAAGAAACTTCACCAGATTATTCTAAAAATTCTAAATTTCATCTAAAACTCTTTAAATGTTTACAAATTCTAACAACAACCACCACAGCTATGTAATCACAACATTTAGAATTTATACAACACGAACATGGGCCTTTTCGCTCACCTGAATTATCTCTCTTTTAGTATTTAATTGAGTTCTTGGAAAAAAAAACCTAATGTGGCCTCAGATTTCAGATATCTCTTGATGGGGCCTCACATTTCAGATTTCTCCTTATGGGACCACAGATTTCAGATATCTCTTGATGGGGCCTCACATTTCAGATTTCTCCTTATGGGACCTCATAATCGAGATTTAAAGAATAATGAATAATTGTACTAAGGATGATGAATATATAATTCATAATAATGTCTATCTATTGTATCACTTGTCATTTATGATTTTTTAAACAATCTAAATGACCCTTCTATGGCTTCTCTATTAGGAAGCCTAAAAGTTTTCACTTGCTTCTTGTATTTACATTAAGCTTGATACATTATGTTTGAAAATAAGCAAAGTTGCACAACATTACTATTTGACAATTACATTTTTCTGCACACATGTACATGTTTATATATATAAGTCAATATATACACAATTAAAACATACTTCCTTCAATATATATATATATATATATATATAATATATATATATACAGTAAAACCTTGATTCATCGGCACCATTTGTTCAGTCAAATTCTGGCTTTATAAAGGGGTTTGGCGATAAATTGGGGGAGGTGGATAAAAAAAACTTAAACAAAATGGACTTTGGGACTTCAAAATAGTTTGGCGTTAAGCGAGGTGGTAAAGTTATTGAGGGCATTATAACAAGGTTTTACTGTATATATATATATATATATATATATAATATATATATATATATAAGTACAGGTCTGTCAAAGTTTAACACTAAGTTAACGAATAAGTACTGAGAACACAGCTCATCTCGGCCTTTCAGAGTCTGCTTTCTATCCCTTGTCAGCTTATTTGGCAACTAGCTATCCTAAAATTCGGCAAATAAGAAGCTGTGTTTTGACTCCTATTCGTTAGCCCCAAGTTGAACTTTGACAGCCTGTACTGTTACAAAGAAATGTGATGGATCATCTCATGAGGACAGTTAAAAAACGATTTTTGATGTTTTGGTTACATGTGTAAAATAAAATAAAGTGGAATTTGAATAAACCTATTTGTCTGAAATGTGATGTACCAGGCAATACCCAAGTTGTGGTTTTCCATTTTTCTTTGTTTGACTGGAATGTGTTTATATTGACTATAAATATCACTGATCATATGCCATTACTTGCAATAAATTATGTCTCCTTAAGTTTGGTGGGGTGGGGAGGGGGGGGGGGGGGCGTATAGTGTTTACTTCATTTCTTCTGTCTGCCACTCTTCTTGTAAATATCTATATGAAACTTCCCTTGATTTCCAATAGTTACTTCCCTTGATTTCTAATAGTTACTTCCCTTGATTTCCAATTAGTTACTTCCCTCAATTTCCCCTTGAAAAATAATATGTCATATACTATTTCTCACTTTGATGCTTTCATTAATTACATTAACTTTTGTGATTATTTATAACAGAATAGATACAGATTGTTCAGCAATAAATCCAACTATAACTGTCTCTTGAGAACCAAATACCCCCCCCCCCAACATTGACCTCGACCTTTGACTTATGCATCTTAATTTGATATGCGACACATTACTTCATGTTGGTTTACATTTGTGCCAAATTTGATCAAAATCTATCCATGGACATGAAAGATATGGAGTGGACACGATATTGGGACAGAAAACCAGAAAGAAAGACAGACAGACAGATAGACAGACTGTGATTAATATATACCCCCTTAAACTTTGTTTGCGGGGGAAAAAAGATGGATTTTAGTAGTGTGACAGATCATGATAGAATTTTCATTCATAGTAATCATATGCATGTCATCAATTTTTTCATCTCTTTTTCTCAGAACACACAAAATCATGATTTTAACCTGACACATCACAAATCAGCCATTTATTGTAATTTAATTAAAAATGTATTTTATATTTAAAATGTATCAACACAACCCAGAACAGAAAACAAATATAACATAAAAAATATTCTACATGCATGTCGTAAAAACTAAACATAATATGTATATCTAAAAGATACATAACACACAAAATTGAAACAGACTACAACTGTGTACAACCTGATCTATATATGATACAGACTATAATTGTGCACCAAATACATATACAAACCAATTGATGTCCAAATCACAATCACAAAACTTTGAAACTGGCAAATTATTAATCGTACCAGTGTTATTTTACAGCACTAGAAGACCGTTTCAGAATAATTTTCCTCATCAGTAGTGCTTGGACTAAAATTGTGAAAAATTTAGTTGAACACAAGGGAAGTGAGGCTGAGTACTTTGGAAGAATAAGTACCTCCTGTTTAGCTAGCTATCCCAGGCATGTGCATGATCCAATTTGAGAATGAAAAGAACATGGAACTATGGGGAGTCAAATATGTCCAAGGTAGTTTTGGAAGGAGACATCATATTGTCAACAATATTGTGATGACAGTCAATATGTTTCAATCCTTGTTAGAACATACAGTCACACTCAGAGTACCTGAACATTGATTTTTTTTTACTTTGATATTTATATTATTTTTTAATTATTATAATAGAAAAAGAATAATTTCATGCATATTTAACTTGATTTATCAGTTTTCAAACTTTTTACTTTCAATTGGGACTGCAATTTGACCATGGACTGGTATGCTTGATTATGATATATACCATATAACTGATAAAATTTTCAGTAACCTGTGGATAAAAATTTAATTTGTGACAAATGGAAGAACTTGTTCTACTTAAAAATGTTCTGTACATAAAAATAATTTTGTTACGAGGCAATTGACGCATCACTGGCCACGCCCACAATGTTCCAACAAAGGCCAGGCATGCTTGAATAAGACGCAAAAGAATTTCAAACTATGTCTGAATTGTACCTGACACTAATACATCATTAGAGGAAGAGATGGTGATTTGATACCGTGATAGCGGTAAGTGTCGGAACATAATAGGCATGGCCGCCAAAACGTCAATTATACCTCGGACAACTTTATTGTTAGCTATGTCTTACAATGAAAAGCTATATCATTAGTCATTATATAACAGTTATTCATTGTGACCCTATTTGTTTTATCCAGAAGTTGTAAATGTGAAATTTGAATGGGAAAATTTAAAAAAAGAAATTAAATGAAAGCATTGTTGGATAAAAAAACAAAGTTGAATAAAAAATTCTAATCAGATAATTGAAATCAAACTAAATTATATTGGGGAAAAAATTAAAAAAAAAAGAAATAAAAAATTAAATATATTCCAAAAGAATAATTTCATTGCATCATTTTGTAATTGAACACAAGAACCTTGTTGCCAATTTTCATCATATCATCCTTCACTAAAAATTCAAAATAAAATATTCTTAAAACAAATGAAGTCAGAACAAATCCCACCCTGTCATAAGAAATAGCTATAAAACTAATGGAAAATATCAAAGTATTCTAAAGTCTTAACTTACCTAAAAATGAACACCGTTGGAGCTTTGCAAAAGGCAAACTATGAACACAACCCTCTTTATTGCATTATTAGTACCAGGTCCCAGTTACACAATAATTCCTTAACTAAGATTTCCCTTTACTTAAATCTTGCCAAATTTCAAAACTTAATAATTTTTTTAATTTTCAAGATATTCAGGAAAGTAAAGTGTCATTTTTAAAGTCACTGCTAGATTAAAACATTTGAGTATAATTTTTACAAAAATATTCATCAGTATTTCCAAAAAGTGATTACAAAAATTGGCTTAATTTAAGTTAAGGAAATCTTAGCTAATAAATGATTGTGGAACCAGGACCTTCTAGCACATCTACTCCATCAAAACACATTATGCTCATAGAGTATAGGCCTGTCTTCAGTTTAACACAGGACTAACTAATTCGTGTCTAATTGGCAGCTTATTTCAGTCCTTTGTAAGCTACAGGCCTTTTGAAAGTTTAACACTGGCTACCAAATAAGTGTTGAATTGCCAGGGGGAAATTTTTGCATTGGTAAAATTTTCGCTTATTTCCATTAAAGAAATTACCACAAAAATTTTACCCATGCCAAAATGTCTACCATACAGGTTAATATATCATATATCATTCGGACATGGATTAGTATGTTTGTTTTTGATTGATATATAGAATATACACTCACTTATATTGGTTACGCAAAAATTACATTCTCGCAAAATGCTAGATTTCAGAAATTGCAAAATTTTCAACCTGCGAAAATAATCCTCTTTACAGTATTGCGATTTAATTGGACAGCTTTCTGGTTACTAGCCATCAATATCTCAGACACTCTACAGCCAAACTTTGACTCCTTTCCGTTAGCAATATTAAACTTTCAATGTCTAAAATGTACATCAATAAAGGAATGTCATGCACCAGTCAAGATTCTTTCACTGTACAGGAATGGAAGAGAAAACTGGAGTGCACAGAGAAATAATTTTGACAGAAATGGAAGAAATATTAACAAAATTTTGACCAAAATTACATAAAAATATAAAGTAACAGTTACTATGACTGAAATAAAAGAAAATATTTACAAATAAATTGCACACCACAGAAATTGTTAATTTTAAAGTCAATATTTCCAGTTTCTTGAAATAATGGAAGCTTTAGCATTATACATGTATAGTCTTATAACAATGACCTGTCTGCTTCAACTTTTATTAGGAATCTTCATATAGGAAATCTGTCCAAACTATGGCTAGTGTTAGGATTAGCATTTTAATACATTCACAATGCAGGTGTTTATTCTTAAAACAGTAATGGTGTTTCCCACGTATGTTCTATATACAGCCCAACCTGCTTTAAGGCCAGTAGAATTGTACCCTTGTTGTTCTTTTATTCCTATTATTTGAACCTGTATAAAAAGGCCACATGCCCATAAAGGCCACTTTTACTGGTTTCCTTGGGTAGCTTTTAGAGACAGGTTTGATTGTTAATACATGGAAATGTACTGTACAAAGTAAATATTGAAATAAAAGGTCAAGCTGACAGGTCAATGTTGTTTGCCAATATAAGGTTATATGAAGCCATACTTGCAACCAGAAGTATTTAATTTTTTATCACAAGTTTTACAAAATCAATAGTAAGGATTTGAATTTTTCTTCCTCGATTTTCTTAGCAGCTGGATATCCTCACTCTCAGTTTCCCGAAAACATCATTTTAAACAATATACAATGCTTGATCACCATCCGGTATATACACATTGCCTTTCACTTAAAATGAAAAGGAGGAGGTTGACATTTCTCTAAATACATGGACTAGATAACAGTTTCAGCTCCAAATTCTCAAAAATTACCAAACTTTTTTAGTCGTAAATTTTAACTGGAAATCCCAGGGTCGTAATTTTGACTTCCAAAAATACTACGCCAAAATCATAAGAGTAGGCAAGTATGTATGAAGCTATAAATACTCCAGGTTACATATAAATAAGTAACATTAATCTGACTAGATAATTATCATTATTGAAATTAAAATTAAATAAATAAAATCAAAATTAAATTAAAAAGCAGCTAAAAAAATTCTAAACACAACCAAATACTATAGACATATATCACACTTACAATATGCCCCCTACATTAATAATGGCACAGTCCATGCTTTTAATTTTGGATCATACCACATGTTTGTAGGGGGAAATGAGGATGGATTTGAAATTTATACATTTAATACTCAAATTCACAATATCACCCCTACAGTAAAAATGGCACAGTCTGTGCTTTCAGTGTTTAGAACATACTGCATATTTGTAAGGGGTAAAAATTTGAAGATGGATTCTTCATTTATACATTTAATACTTTTAAAACTAAAAAATAACATGTATATAAATGAGTGGTCCTTGAAAACTAGATACAAACTTAATATATGACAAAGAGATATTAAAAGTTACAACATAACAGCAAAATAATATAAAAACTTGGTCCAAATAATTCAACACTAGCTTGGTCCCTAAATTTACAACATCAAATAAGATTTGGTACTTGTAAATTATATAAACTATATCAGATCAAAGCATTTCAAATTAGATAAAAGCTTAAAAATTCCATCAGATCTTTGTCCTATAAAATCAATTTTAAAGATCAAATAAGAAAATGGTTTTTGAAAATCTGTAAAAAAAAAAAGTTTTTTAAATCCCAATAAAATATGTTTAAAGAATACCAGAACTTCTGAACCTTGGTATCCTGGAAATGATTAGAGGTGATAGAATAAACGTTGTCAAAATATCAAAATTACTATCAAAACAATTTATCTTTTCTAATAAAACTGAAAAACATAAATTGGTCAAAAACAGTCAATCTATTGGCTCCAATTTACCAACTACACCAATCAAATTCATTCTACATAACTACTGGTTCTCTACAGAACATACGAACCAATCAAATTACTTTTTACATCAGCTGTTTCTACACATCTATTGGTTTTTATTTGACCAATCAAAATTATCTTAGACTAATAATTAATTTACACACTAAACCATTCTTCACATCTATTGGTCATGCAATAAATGAAATAATCAATTAAACCATGTTTTACTTCTAACCATTCAAAAAATGAATTGGCCCCTAGTTACAGATAAACAAATCAAAACATCTTTTAAATAATGTTATCAATAAATCTGTTGGTTCCTTTTCACAAAATAAACAATTATTGAATTTAAAGGCAGGTGGTCTTTATAAAGGGGTTCTTTAGTTTAAAATTTTAACTAAAGGGAGGCCAAAACAGAGGTCTTATGACCTTTACATAGAGGTTTATTTATGAAATGTGATCCAAATGGACCTTAAAGCAGTTATCTGAACAGATAGATCATGTTTATATAGACGTTCTTTCCAATTCAAACTTGAACCACTGAAACCAAATTCATGCAGACAGACATACATACAGATGGGTTGACAGAAGACATACAGACAGACAGACAGACAGAGCGACTGATTTTGATTTTTACATAGATACACCCTTTATTTGATTTATGACATAAGGAATGTGTTAACTTATTATTAAAACAAAATATAATCAGGAATGTAATATAGAAGTACAAAGCTTCAGATCTATCGTCATTAAGGCAGTTTATAAATGTGATTCCGAGTCGATTGACTCACCAGTACAATACTTATCTCTTTTTCCATGACAACAGCCGATTGAGAATAATTTACTGCAGGGTTGGGGTTTAAACATTCATTTATAGTTTATAATTTTTTTAATTTATAAAAATTAAATTTTTATTTTAAAAAATAAAATAATAATAAAATCAATAAAAAAAAAACATTTACAATTTAAAAACCACAAAAAAACTGAACACTTTTGGGGCAAAAGATTGTTTACAAAGGTTACCATGGAAAACTATTTTCTTTGAGATAAAATATAATAGGATTAGAAATGACACACAAAAAACTAAACACCTTTAAGGCCCCGGGATTGTTTAGATAAGAAAGGTTACTATGAAAAAACAAAACTCCTTTAGTTTAAAGATTATTCACATTCGAAAGGTTGCCATGGAAAAACTGAACCTCTTTGGGGCCCAAGATTACTTGGTAAAAATGTTACCATGGAAAAACTAAACCCATTTGGGCCAATGATTGTTCAGATTAGAAAGGTACCGGTACCATGGAAAAACTGAACCCCTTAGGGACAAAAGACAGTGGTCAAAGAATGTTCTAATGTAAGTACAACAACCATTGACTATTACACACATTTTTTAACATTACAATGGAATAATCAGTAACAAGAGACCTTTCAGCAAGTGTTAGCATAAATATTTGAATACTGGATTAGATCTTGTATTAAAACCATATATATTATTGATCACAACACACATGTACAGAAGTTACAAAGCAGAGTAACAATCTTCCTTTATCATTCAGTTTTATCTGAAGAATTTCCCTTTGATTATGCCCTCTGTAATTAATACAATATTTGAGACATAGTTTTCTGAGGAATTCAACTACTATACAAATCATTGAATTAAATACCTTTAACACTGTGCATAATTTTAATATAAATTATCTCCCTTTATCTTCTGTATAAAATTCTGCTGTCATCAGCACTTTGAATTACTCCCTTTATTAGCTATAATTAATAATTTTAGTTAAATATACAAATAATTTTCCTGTATTAGCATGTATATACTTTCCTGCTATCCAAATTCTGAATTATTCAGTTTTAACTGAATTATCTCCCTTGATTAGCAATAAATTCTTTTGCAAAACAAATTATCCTTACTTGCAAATATTATAAATCTTATAATTAGCTTCCTTTAACCTGGAAAATAACTTGTCTCCAAATAAAAATTATTTCCATTTCACAATGAGTTATCTCCCTTTATCAGCACTGTTTATTATCTCCCTTTATAAACACTGTTAATTATCTCCCTTTATGGCACTGTGTGTTATCTCCCCTTGATCAGCAGTCACTCTCACCAGGGCCACACTTTCCAGGCTTTCTTATCATATCTAATTCTTCCTCTAATTGTCGAATTCTTTTGTCTTTCAGTGAAAGTTGTTCTTTAAGGCTCTGAATCTCTTCTACCTGTTTGAAGTATGCTGTTCTTAACTGTCAAAATAGACAAAAAATTACATAAAATTCAAATATTTTTTTCAAATTTTAAGATGATTTTGATTATGTGGCTTTAGGGAACGTTGGATTAGAAGGGGATGGGAGTTTAGTTTCCTCAGAAACAAAACCATATGATTAGGTTTTTGTCATTTTATCAAATTTCTGTTCAAATTCAGTAACCATATTACATGACTAACTTGTCAGTTCCAAAGTTTTTACTTTGCCTCTGGATTGTGATTCTGACATGGATTAGTATGTTTGTTTTTGATGACACAAATCATTAGATCCAGGTCCGTAATTTGCAGGTCATGGGTTCAAACCCCAACTGGGGTCTGACCTGAAAGACTTGAAAGTAGGTAGTGACTGTGACAAGCACTTGGCACTACGAAATGAAAGTCATGTTTCTTTCAGATGGGAACTTAAAATAAACAAGGTCCCGTGTCACAGTAGGACTGGCATGATAAAGAAAACTGCTGTATAATGCCATCAGCACAATGCACAGGCAAAATTTCTGAACCCTGACTCAAGATAGTAAAAGGCTTCCTATGAAGTTTCAAAATAATTCATGTATACCATCAATAAATAATTCATGTATACCATTAAAATACTGTTACAATCTTTGTACACAACACCATTCTGATTAAGAGTTTGTGTACATTTCCAATATCATCTGAATCAGAAATTATTAGTGTAGAATATTGCTGCACAGAGCAAAACAGTGACGCTATGGGGATTTAACATGTTGAAAAATCAGGCAAATGGCGAACATGTTGAAAAATCAGGCAAATGGCAGACCCTGTTGCGCATATGATGTAAAACATCAACAAGGACATCACTTCCGGTGTAAACATCATCATGTTCACCATGTAAATCCCCGTAATGCCAACATTTTCCTTTCTACAGAAATACGTTATGACAATCGTGGATGCGCATACAGATTTTGTTATGACTTGGTACATTTAAGTGAATATTATCAATTTTTATTCCGATTTATTTGATGTTCTATGGAAAAAAGCATTACATCACTGTCACAAACAGATCGGCTCTGACAGTAATTCATATACACATGTATAATATTTCTGATATTATATTCTCTGCAATTTGTTATCAGTGAACAATTCTCACCAGCAGTATTCTCATGTGACATCACCTAAAACAGTTTTTGATCATGACAATTGTAACTGATCCCACAAATTGCAAATTCCTGCAGGTCACATGACTTACAAACCTCACATGAAGCTTAAGGTCACATGACAAGACTTACAAAACCTCACATAATGGTCACATGACAAGAATTACGAAACCTCACATGATGGTCACATGACAAGAATTACAAAACCTCACATGATACATGGTCACATGACAAGAATTACAAAACCTCCTCACATGATACATGGTCACATGACAAGAATTACAAACCTCACCTGATACATGGTCACATGACAAGAATTACAAACCTCACATGATACATGGTCACATGACAAGAATTACAAACCTCACCTGATACATGGTCACATGACAAGAATTACAAACCTCACATGATACATGGTCACATGACAAGAATTACAAACCTCACATGATACATGGTCACATGACAAGAATTACAAACCTCACATGATACATGGTCACATGACAAGAATTACAAACCTCACATGATACATGGTCACATGACAAGAATTACAAACCTCACATGATACATGGTCACATGACAAGAATTACAAACCTCACATGATACATGGTCACATGACAAGAATTACAAAACCTCACATAATACATGGTCACATGACAAGAATTACAAACCTCACCTGATACATGGTCACATGACAAGAATTACAAACCTCACATGATACATGGTCACATGACAAGAATTACAAAACCTCACATAATACATGGTCACATGACAAGAATTACAAACCTCACATGATACATGGTCACATGACAAGAATTACAAACCTCTCATGATGCATGGTCACATGACATGAATTACAAACCTCACATGATACATGGTCACATGACAAGAATTACAAAACCTCACATAATACATGGTCACATGACAAGAATTACAAACCTCTCATGATGCATGGTCACATGACAAGAATTACAAACCTCACATGATACATGGTCACATGACAAGAATTACAAAACCTCACATAATACATGGTCACATGACAAGAATTACAAACCTCACATGATACATGGTCACATGACAAGAATTACAAACCTCTCATGATACATGGTCACATGACAAGAATTACAAACCTCACATGATACATGGTCACATGACAAGAATTACAAACCTCACATGATACATGGTCACATGACAAGAATTACAAACCTCACATGATACATGGTCACATGACAAGAATTACAAACCTCTCATGATACATGGTCACATGACAAGAATTACAAACCTCACATGATACATGGTCACATGACAAGAATTACAAACCTCTCATGATACATGGTCACATGACAAGAATTACAAACCTCACATGATACATGGTCACATGACAAGAATTACAAACCTCACATGATACATGGTCACATGACAAGAATTACAAACCTCACATGATACATGGTCACATGACAAGAATTACAAACCTCTCATGATACATGGTCACATGACAAGAATTACAAACCTCACATGATACATGGTCACATGACAAGAATTACAAACCTCATTATTTGCTGTAAATGTATTCCTTTTTAAATTTTCAATTTCTCATTACCAGTAAAAGAAAATTTCTTTCCAGAATATTTTCTGTTTCCATGGTTACCAAACAAAATCATGATAAATAAAGATGGTTATCCTACACTAAGCTGATTATTCTTACCTCCTGTTCACTGTGAGGGAGACCATTTTGCCACTGTGGAATTGTGGGATGGTATGTAGTCTGGCTCGAAGACCAGACTTTCTTGATGTGAATTTTCTACAAGCACAGAATATGTATGACAAGTTGTCATGGCAACAAGCAAAGAAATTAAATACAAAAGCTGATAAAGTAAAAAGTAAAGAAATATGTATAAAATAAAACACTACACACAAATTAAATGTGCTAAAACAGTTAAGTCCAATAGGTATACTTCTAACTACTTGTAACTGTAAATCAGGAGAATTTTAGACACAGTTTTATTTTAGCACTAAATGAATAATCAGGCCCAAATTTCACAATCATTCCTTAACCAAGATTTTCCTTACGAAAATTTTTTTAAAAATTTTGTTAATTTTTAAGATATTTAGGAATTTAACATATCATTTTGAAGATCACTTCTAACTTAAAACATTTGTGTTAGTTTTGTCAGAAAATATTTATTAATAGTTGCAAAATAAAAAAATTACAAAAATTTGCTAAATCTAAATTAAGGAAAATCTCAGTTAAGGAATGATTGTGAAACTGGGGCTTGACCTTAATGCTATAATAAAACTGTGCAAAAATTAAGCCAGTAGGTGTATACACAAAAAGGTGGTGTGGTAAAATTAAAACTATATGTTTGGTAAATTTTAATCACTAAATTAGCATGCACCAATATAAAGCTGTTTACAGAATTTAAGCTTTTAGCTCAGGAGTCTGTGAATTTTTGTAAAAATAAACTCATATGAAATATCATTTTTATACATACAAGCAGTGTTCAATTTAAAAATGTTGACAGGGTCAGTCTTGCCCAGGCCTTCAAAACAGGGGCAATGTTGGCATAATAATTTGATGCATTTCATTAAAAAAAAAATAAAAAAAATAGAGGTCATGTTCTTAAAAAATGGGTCAAGATAATTACTTCATTTGAGATAGATCAGAAATATATCAAAGATAAAATATTAACAAGCAGGAGGTAATTTTTTTTCAAAACTCAGATAGGACTAAAAGGTGAAACAACCCTGGCCCACAGTCAGCATTTTTGGGACAAACATTTTTGGGGCAATGACAGAAGGGCCCTGATAGACTGAACACTGTGCAAGCTAAAATTATTTTAAGATTGTAGAACTCTTCAGTAATACTAAGAAAGTTAAGAAAGTTGAAGTGTACCCACTGTCCTTAAATTGGGGGAAATAAACAAAAACAGGCATTACAATAGGGATGTGAGTGATATTATACAAGGAATCCATGGATAACTAATCTAAATGAAAAAGCAACATTCTGCATTCATTCATAACTTTTAGAATTTTTAATACTGGGTACTCTAATTTTTTAATGGATAAACAAGTATAAATCAACTTCATAGATCTTCAATTTCTGTAAATTTAAACCAATAGAAATCACCTTGCCTGTCAATTTTTATGGAATCTGCTGAGGTAACTGTATTCATGGTATTTGTAAAAGTATAATGTGGTTTACTGATTTAACAGTAAACCCACACTTCTACAAGTGAATTTTTCAATTATTATATTAATGGTCAAGTTTTAATAGTACATTCTACTCGATAGTCAAACCTGTCTATAAAGGCCACCCAAGGGAACCAGTAAAAGTGGCTTAATGGGCAGGAGGCTTTTATATCCAGGTTTAAATAATATGAATAAAGAACAATTGGGATACAATTCCACTGGCCTTTATAAGCAGGTGGCCCTTATATAGAGGTGGCCTTTAAGGCAGGTTGGACTGTAGTAATTTTATATTACACCCCAGTCAAGATTCTATCACTTATATTCAGGCAGTCATTTCATAGATTGTTTAGGAAACCTGAATGCTCAGATAAAGCCACCATCCTTTGGTAAGCCAACTGACACTGTCCTTTTTACACAAGGATCTGGCCCCGAGTGGGATTTGAGCCTAGGCTGTGAGAGGCACTGTTATCTGTAAGTGTACGCTTTAGATCACTTAGCCAATGAGGTCCTTTTAAGTTCAACTTGTAGTAGATGACAGAATTTCACAATTTTAATGTCAGGTCTACATGGTTTAGTACTGTAATATTGTAAGATATAATATTGTTTATATTTTTTTTTGTTAATTGATTAAATATAAGGCCCACTAGACATGAAATGCTTACCTTGAAAATAATTCAATGAATGATACAAAAGGGATGCCGATTTGATTTTAATTTTTTTTTGTTAACTGATTAAATAAAAGGTCCACAGTGTATGAAATGCTCACCTGGGCCGAGATGCACAAAACTTAAATTAAGAGAATCATTAATTAAATCGTAATTAGTAGATGAATTAGTTTTTATGTTGCTCAGTCTCTTTTAATTGCTTCTAGCTGTAAGCGTCCTCTGTAGCAGCAACAGGTGGTCTATTTGTTTTCAAACTCTTAGGAGGTGCCTTTAGTGTACTCCGAGACACAGGATCCTAGTTTTAAGTCTCATCTGAAAGACTAATGAGTAACAATCTTTTATAGCTCTAGTGTGGACAGGAGATGAAAATCTCAGAAAATTTCCAAGTCCAGAGTGAGGTTCAAACCCACAACCCTTGACTTCAGAAGCTAGTGACAGTACCACTCGACCATGTCCGCCAATAATGCTGTGCTAATTTTGGTTTAATTAATAGTCAAGCTTACTTAAGTTTTGTGTAACTGGGCCTGGGTAAATGGTTCTTCAAATGATATAAACAATCTGAATAGAATACCGATTTGACTTTATTCATTGTGATCAAAGGGAGATAATTCTTATTCTTTCTTTAATAAAGTGAATGATAATAACACAATAAAGTTAGCGATTTAGTTTATCTTTTAGACTATGTAAAGATTTAAAGTTTTTTATGCTTTAGGTTGCTATAACCTTGAATGTGAGTCCAGCTGATGTATATATAAAATTTGAAGTTCCTAAACGTTCCATCACATGAAAGAAGATGTTACCGATTTGGCTACTTTAGTACTTTAGGTCAATACAACCTTGAATTTGAGTAAAGGTGAACCAACATCACAATTCTGTACAAACGCATGCCTTCATGTTATATGAGGTTTGAAGTTTCTAGGTCTTTTAGCATATAAGAAGATGGTCAAAGATTTTTACTTCTTTAGGTCACTGTGGCCTTGAGTGCAAGTCAAGGTGAACAGCTTTAAAAATTTGTCAAACTTCATGATTTAATATGAAGTTTCAATTTAAAGATGTTTAAAGGTTTTACTTCTTTAGGTCACTAGGGCTTTGAATGCGAGTCAAAATGAAAAACTTTCAAAAATTTGCAAAGTTTAATGCTCTATTTGTTCCAAATTCCTAGGTCTTTCAGCAAATGAAAAAGATGTTAAAGACTTTTTTTATGCTTTAAGTTAATGTGACCTTGAATGTGAGTCAAGGTGAATGAGCTTCGGAATTTTGCAAAGGTTATATAAACAGGTAAATGCCATAATGTTATATGAAGTTTCAAAATTCACTGCAACCTAATATGCTAGTGAAGGTGAACTCGCTTTAAAAATTTGTCAAACTTCTTGTCCTGATGTTGTATGAAGTTGTAAGTGTCTAGGGGTTTCAATGATGTTTAAAGAGTTTACTTCTTTTAAGGTCTTACGACATTAAATGCGAGTAAAAATGAACAAGTTTCACAAATTAGTAAAATTTCATACCCTGATGATGTTTAAGTTTCTATGCCCTTCAGCATATGAGATGTTTAAAGTTTTTTTTCTGCTTTATGTGACCTTGGCCTTGAATGCCAGTTAAGGTAAACATCTTTTTGTCCTGGTGCCTTATATGAAGTTTTAATCCCTAGGCCTTTAAACACACAAAAAGATGTTTAAAAGTTTTACTTCTTTAGGTCACTGTGACCTTGAATGTAAGTCAAGGTGAACAGTTTTAAAAATGTTTAAGCTTCATGCCATCATGCTATACATGCATATGAAGTTTTTTTTAGAATTTGTCGGCATGCTTCAGCAAGTTTTTCAGAATGTTTTAAAGAATGTTTTAAAAGTTTCAGTGAAGTTCAGTTATGTAAGAACAAATAGAGGTCATATAAATACACAGTAAAAGCATACATATAGGATACATGGACAGGGCTGTCAGTCTGCTACATAAGGGGCTAAAAATGGACCAAAGTGAATCAGGTCCCAATTTCAAATGAAAATAAAATGGACTTCTACCAAATGTATGAAATGGGCACAAATGGAATTGGTCTCCATTTAAAATGTATATAATGAATTCCAATTCAAAATATATAAAATGAATCAATTCAAGATGTATGAAATAGGGCCCCATTTACAATGTATAAAATGCACTCAACTCCAAATCTATGAAATGAAATGGACCCAATTGAAAAGGCTTTATATGGTCCCAGTTTAAAATGTATATAATGGACTCAAATCAAAATCTAAATGGGAATGTTTTATATGGTCAAAATTTAAATGCATATAATGGACCCCATATTCAAAATATAAAAAATGGGCAGAATTCAAAATCTATAAACATGATAAAATGGTTTCAATTCAAAATCTTTAAAATGGACCCAAATAAAAATGGATTGGTCTTAAAAGCTGCTAAATGTGTCAGCCCTGTCATCAATTTAGTTATACATGTATAACATTAGTAACAGATATATATACATGTGATATTATATTGAACTAAATTTGCCATATAATTGGTGTGAATATCATGTGAAATAAAATTCAAGTGAAATTCACATAAACCAAATGTAGCTGTGTATATAGTGTATATCCATAGTGAAGCTATATAGAATAATGTATTAACTATTTGATTGTAAATATGGCATATATATATCAATAATTCATTTTTAAAAAGATTTTTAAGACATAGGAAAACCTCAATTTTTTGTCCAAAGTGGAGCAAATGGGGGATTACACTCCAGTCAAAATTCTTTCATTCATAAGGAAACAAATTGGCTATAATGAATACACATGACCAAAAAATCCAATGTATATCAATTCTATTATTAGAATCTAGAAATCCCCCATCACCTTTCTTTGCAGTAAACAAAATGTCGGTATAATTTTTCAACTTGAGTATCTTTTTATTTTGGTAAACCGAACCAGGGTTCATATGCCCAGAACTAATCACAATTTAATAACTTTTCTAGGACATTTTCACCATTTGACAGGACATAATTACAATCATAGAACCACTTATCACTGACAAGGAAACCTATCTTCTGAATCATGTTCTTTCAATGGGCTTTGCAGGTATAGAACTCCATTGTACCACATGACTAATGACCCTTAGCTTTTGTGTGGGACATTTTGGAAAACGTTTGTGTGGGACATTTTGGAAAACGTTTGTGTGGGACATTTTGGAAAACGTTTGTGTGGGACATTTTGGAAAACGTTTGTGTGGGACATTTTGGAAAACGTTTGTGTGGGACATTTTGGAAAACGTTTGTGTGGGACATTTTGGAAAACGTTTGTGTGGGACATTTTGGAAAACGTTTGTGTTGGACATTTTGGAAAACGTTTGTGTGGGACATTTTAGAAAACGTTTGTGTGGGACATTTTGGAAAACGTTTGTGTGGGACATTTTAGAAAACGTTTGTGTGGGACATTTTGGAAAACGTTTGTGTGGGACATTTTGGAAAACGTTTGTGTTGGACATTTTGGAAAACGTTTGTGTGGGACATTTTAGAAAACGTTTGTGTGGGACATTTTGGAAAACGTTTGTGTGGGACATTTTGGAAAACCTTTGTGTGGGACATTTTGGAAAACGTTTGTCACAAATTCCAGAAATAACGTCTTATTTACTTGAAGGAATGAATCAATATGATTCCAGATCCAATAGAAATAATTGTTCTATACTGCAGCGAACACCAATGTACTGATATATAATTATCCAGCGAACACCAATGTACTGATATATAATTATCCAGCGAACACCAATGTACTGATATATAATTATTCAGCGAACACCAATGTACTGATATATAATTATCCAGCGAACACCAATGTACTGATATATAATTATCCAGCGAACACTAATGTACTGATATATAATTATCCAGCGAACACCAATGTACTGATATATAATTATCCAGCGAACACCAATGTACTGATATATAATTATCCAGCAAACACCAATGTACTGATATATAATTATCCAGTGAACACCAATGTACTGATATATAATTATCCAGCAAACACCAATGTACTGATATATAATTATCCAGTGAACACCAATGTACTGATATATAATTATCCAGCAAACACCAATGTACTGATATATAATTATCCAGCGAACACCAATGTACTGATATATAATTATCCAGCGAACACCAATGTACTGATATATAATTATCCAGCGAACACCAATGTACTGATATATAATTATCCAGCAAACACCAATGTACTGATATATAATTATCCAGCGAACACCAATGTACTGATATATAATTATCCAGTGAACACTAATGTACTGATATATAATTATCCAGCGAACACCAATGTACTGATATATAATTATCCAGCGAACACCAATGTACTGATATATAATTATCCAGCAAACACCAATGTACTGATATATAATTATCCAGTGAACACCAATGTACTGATATATAATTATCCAGTGAACACCAATGTACTGATATATAATTATCCAGTGAACACCAATGTACTGATATATAATTATCCAGTGAACACCAATGTACTGATATATAATTATCCAGTGAACACCAATGTACTGATATATAATTATCCAGCAAACACCAATGTACTGATATATAATTATCCAGCAAACACCAATGTACTGATATATAATTATCCAGTGAACACTAATGTACTGATATATAATTATCCAGCAAACACCAATGTACTGATATATAATTATCCAGCAAACACCAATGTACTGATATATAATTATCCAGTGAACACTAATGTACTGATATATAATTATCCAGCAAACACCAATGTACTGATATATAATTATCCAGCAAACACCAATGTACTGATATATAATTATCCAGTGAACACCAATGTACTGATATATAATTATCCAGTGAACACCAATGTACTGATATATAATTATCCAGCAAACACCAATGTACTGATATATAATTATCCAGCAAACACCAATGTACTGATATATAATTATCCAGTGAACACTAATGTACTGATATATAATTATCCAGCAAACACCAATGTACTGATATATAATTATCCAGCAAACACCAATGTACTGATATATAATTATCCAGCGAACACCAATGTACTGATATATAATTATCCAGCAAACACCAATGTACTGATATATAATTATCCAGTGAACACTAATGTACTGATATATAATTATCCAGTGAACACTAATGTACTGATATATAATTATCCAGCAAACACCAATGTACTGATATATAATTATCCAGCGAACACCAATGTACTGATATATAATTATCCAGCAAACACCAATGTACTGATATATAATTATCCAGTGAACACTAATGTACTGATATATAATTATCCAGCGAACACTAATGTACTGATATATAATTATCCAGCGAACACCAATGTACTGATATATAATTATCCAGCGAACACCAATGTACTGATATATAATTATCCAGCGAACACCAATGTACTGATATATAATTATCCAGCAAACACCAATGTACTGATATATAATTATCCAGCGAACACCAATGTACTGATATATAATTATCCAGCGAACACCAATGTACTGATATATAATTATCCAGCAAACACCAATGTACTGATATATAATTATCCAGTGAACACTAATGTACTGATATATAATTATCCAGTGAACACTAATGTACTGATATATAATCATCAAACTTGGAAACAAACAAAAACTGATTTTTGTCCGAATTTGTTCATGGAACTCTTCCATAAATAAAGTTACAAGTTTAAGTTAACTGACTAGCCTTAATGATAAATATGCCATATTTAAAATCAAATACTTAATGTGCAAGGTAAGTAATTGCTACAAAACAGAAAAATTAAATAAATACACTATATAGAGTAGGTGTGAAATTCTGACCTTTTGAACTTTGACCTCAAGTGATCTTATGACCTTGAGATATCCCATATGATTAACTTCCAGAATTTTTATCACGACATTTTGAACTTTATCTCCAGTTCAAAATGCCCAAATTTGTTCATATGACTTACGTAAGACCCGAAGTTCAAATCTCCTAACCTTTGAACTTTAAACTTAAGTTCAAATATAAAATATTTGAACTAAACTCTTAAGTTCAAATCTTTTAACCAATGAACTTTGACCTAAAATCTGTAATAATATTCTTACATCATTGTCTGACCCTGTAAATCCATTTTGATTGACGTTTTTAATGGTTGGTGATGTTGGTGACCAGACTTTTTTAATGGCCTTGACATCTTCCTGACCTTGACTTCTGTTGTTGTTGATTGATGTATTGGAATTAGCACTTTTGATTTCACCTTTGTTACTGCAAAAACAAACAGAAAATATAAAAAAACATAAAAGGAAATCATCTCTCTGTCTCTCTTTAGATTCATCGCCAATTTACTTTTATCCAATCAGAAAAAAGAAAGCAATAGTTTTTATCCAATCAGAATTATGGAAGCAATAGATTTTATCCAATCAAAACTATGCAATTAGAACAATAGAAACAATGCCTGTTATTCAATCAGACAATGGAAGCAATGCTTTTTATCCAATCAGAACAGTGGAAGCAATACCTTTTATCCAATCAGAGCTTTAGAAGTATTATATTTTATCTAATTGATTATTGCATTGTTAAAAGATAAAACTAGAGTTTCTGAAAATGTCTGATGAACCAGCATCAAAGCAACAAAAAGCTTACCATCTTTATTGGAGATGATCATAATGGGGTTTTTAATAACAAAGAAGGTCAAAATATGCAATTAGGTTATCATAAAGAAATAGCAATTTTACCTGGTAAAACACAGCAGGTCGATCAGACTACTACAGTTTTAATATCAAGGGTCCCAATGTAAAATCAGTATGTCCTTGACCTTAGACTCAGGGATTTTAACCCTGAATAAATATAAAACACTTACTTGATGGTCAAGTATTCATCGTTTGTACTGAGACATTTAATATTTCTTAAAGACGCTGGTTCCCTCCTGGTGCTGTTGTTATTGGTCTTGTCTGATTGTACGGGACCCGTTTCCATGGAGCTGACTCTCGCTGGCATCCCTGGCCGACTTACAGCTTTGTATGTTGTAATCGTCGGAGCTTGAGCTAATGTCGAGTCCTGAAATAGCATAACTTTATTGATTGACAAGCAAAGTCAGTGAATTAGAATCACCCACCAGCAGGTTCTTTTTTATGATTTGCACTTATGTTCAAAGGGCAATAACTCCAAGGAAAATAAGCAAACCAAATTGGATTTATGATATCCGTATCTCGTATCAATTTTGATGCTTTGTGCCAAGTTTCATGAAAAAGTGCCTCATAGTTTTGGAGACTTTGCACAGACAAGAGTTTCTGACAGAAGGAAGGAAGGACAGAAACTCAAATTAAATATTCCCGGCTGAGATAAAAAGGCCATGCAAAACAAGAACAGTCATTAAGAGACAAATAACCCTATTCCCCATATTGCCAAGTTGTTTCTATAACATGACCTTCACCCTTGACCTTTAAACCTAAATATGATATGCAACACATAAGTATGTTTGTTCCAAGTTTGATTAAAATCCCTCCACAGACATGGAAGATATGGAACAGACATGATATAGGGATTGAAAGATAGACTGTCAGAGCAATTCCAATATACCCATAAACTTTATTTCCTGGAGTAGTTAAAATACCATGATCTCTTAATAGATAGCGCCAGGCAAAGTAACAGTATTTCAAACTTAATTATTATGACCTTGTGGCAGTTCGAACCCACAACCTCCCCCTTAAGGCAGATTCTATACCACTGACCCACTGATGTGGTTCCATAATCTTGTGTACTAAGGCTTAGATATTAATATAAAGACTTGAGTATATCATACCTGTTTCTGGACAGCATTTGATGGTATCATTTTCGGGGAATTTGTCACATGACCATCCTAAAAAGGAAAATAAAAAGTAATAATTTTAAAGGAATATAAAGAATAAAAACTATATGAAATTCCTTAAAACTAACTTGTCATTGTTTAGATATGGTACATCAGGAAACTTTAGCAAGGTGCTAATATAATAGAGATGTTGATCTAGTCGGCCACTAAGAATTCTCATGTTTGATTGGAGATGTCTATCTAGTCAGTCACTAAGAAATCTGACCATCTCTGGTTTGATTGGAGATGTTGATCTAGTCTGTCATTAAGAAATCATTATCTCTGGTTTGATTGGAGATGTTCATCTAGTCTGTCACTAAAACATCTGACCATCTCTGGTTTGATTGGAGATATTCATCTAGTCAGGCACTAAAAAATCTGATGATCTCTGGTTTGATTGGAGATTTTCATCTTATCAGTCATTAAGAAATCTTACCATATCAGGTTTGATAAAAAATGTTCATCTAGTCAGTCAATAAGAAATCATATCATCTTTGGTGTCATTGAAGATATTAATCAAGTCTGTTACAATGAAATCTTACCATCTCCAGTTTGATTGGAGATGTCCATCTAGTCTGTCACTAAGAAATCTGACCATCTCTGGTTTGATTGGAGATGTTGATCTAGTCTGTCACTAAGAAATCTGACCATCTCTGGTTTGATTGGAGATGTCCATCTAGTCTGTCACTAAGAAATCTGACCATCTCTGGTTTGATTGGAGATGTCCATCTAGTCTGTCACTAAGAAATCTGACCATCTCTGGTTTGATTAGAGATGTTCATCTAGTCAGTAACTAAGAATTTTCTGGTTCGATTGGAAATGTTCACTATGCAAGAAATTTTACCATCTCTGGTTTGATTGGAGATGTCCATCTAGTCAGTTACTTAGAAATTCTATCGATAGTTATAGAATATAGAAATGCAACTTACAAACATTGAGATTAGTATTGGGTCCCTATTTTGTCCCGATATCCACTCATCTGCGGACAAAGATGGTATCGTTCCACGAGTTGGTACAAAGATGTCTTCTTGGAACTGCATAGACTAAACAAACAAAATTACACAAAAATGATTATGTATTGTAATCAGAGCTCCAGATAAGAATTTGACATGAAGGGTCATTACCCCCAACTTTTTTCCTAAAGGTTATCCTGTAAAATCTACAGAGTATCGATACTGATCCATAAAAATGTAAAGAGTATTTTCAATTTTTAAAGCCATTTATTCAAATAAGTATAACTTCTAACAATAATACAGTAACATCATCTTCATATTGTGGCAATGGCATTTCACCTGTACTTGGGTCAAAAGTTCAACCCCTATAGCAGGCTCTACTTTATAAGAATTGTAAAGGATAATTAGGATTTTCAAAGGGTTTTGATATCCTTATATTTACAATTTAAAGAGTATTTTTTTTAAAAAAAATTAATTGGCATTTACAGATACTTCTCTTATCTGGAGCTCTGGATTCTAATTAAATTTTACATTATCTTAAATACAATAGGCTGATTAATTCCAAAAAGACAATTTTTCTTACTGTAAATTGAAAAATTTTTGTTGTCAGTTACATTTTGAAACAATTGTCATTTCAAGATTATTGAAAAAATATTATACCAGGGGTTTAAAATTATTTAGGTCTGATGTCCTGAACCAACTGATTTTACATTAGGACCCTTGATATTGAAACTGTAAAAGTTCAATGGACATGGCTTCAGTTTCACAATCATTCTGAAGGACCCCCTGACTTTCATTTCTAAATACTGAGTGCTTGGTAAAAGAACAGTCACTAACTATTTTTAGGTGTTGCTCAGACATGGCTGGGGTTTGAACCCATTACCTCCCACATACAGAGCAAGCACTCTACCAACTGAGCAATCAACGTAGCTATGAATGACTAGTTTCGATCTTTTTAAATACAACACCACTGTGGTAGCTCAGTTGGTAGAGTGCCTGCTCCGTAAGTGGGAGGTCGTGGGTTCGAAACCTCAACAGGGTCTGACCCAAGACTTGAAAGTGGGTAGTGACTGTTCTTTCGCTAAGCACCTGGCATTATGAAAATAAATGAGGTCCCTTGTCAAGGTAGGCTTGGCAGGATAAAGAACCCTGCTGTATAATGCCATAAGCGCAACACACAGGCAAAATTTGTGCACCTTCGCCTATAGCTGGTGATGTCTCGATATAAGTGAAATATTCTTGACTGGGATGTTAAACACCATTACTCAACTCACTCAACTCTTCAGATCTGACCAGATTTATCAGTATGGAGTTACCTTCCTTGGTACAATCATAGAGATTGGTTCTACCAGATTCTTAGAGGCGTGAACTTTATAAAATTTCATGACTTCACACTTGTTAGGGTCACAGCCTCTCTTTGGCATAACACCTAAAATAAGAAAATATAAATTAACAAAAATAATTTTCAAAAATGCAAGTAACCATCATACAGCTACCAAAATGTGTTTAATATTCAAGATAAAATTCCTTAATTAAGTTCTGGGATGGTGGAGTGGAGTAATGGTGTTTTATTTCTCAGTCAAGATTCTTTCACTTATATCAAGGTGGTCAGTTCTGGGATGGTGGAGTGAAGTATTGGTGTTTTATTTCTCAGTCAAGATTCTTTCACTTATATCAAGGTGATCAGTTTGGGATGGTGGAGTGGAGTAATGATGTTTTATTTCTCAGTCAAGATTCTTTCACTTATATCAAGGTGGTCAGTTCTGGGATGGTGGAGTGAAGTATTGGTGTTTTATTTCTCAGTCAAGATTCTTTCACTTATATCAAGGTGGTCAGTTCTGGGATGGTGGAGTGAAGTATTGGTGTTTTATTTCTCAGTCAAGATTCTTTCACTTATATCAAGGTGGTCAGTTCTGGGATGGTGGAGTGAAGTATTGGTGTTTTATTTCTCAGTCAAGATTCTTTCACTTATATCAAGGTGGTCAGTTCTGGGATGGTGGAGTGAAGTATTGGTGTTTTATTTCTCAGTCAAGATTCTTTCACTTATATCAAGGTGGTCAGTTCTGGGATGGTGGAGTGAAGTATTGGTGTTTTATTTCTCAGTCAAGATTCTTTCACTTATATCAAGGTGGTCAGTTCTGGGATGGTGGAGTGAAGTATTGGTGTTTTATTTCTCAGTCAAGATTCTTTCACTTATATCAAGGTGGTCAGTTCTGGGATGGTGGAGTGAAGTATTGGTGTTTTATTTCTCAGTCAAGATTCTTTCACTTATATCAAGGTGGTCAGTTCTGGGATGGTGGAGTGAAGTATTGGTGTTTTATTTCTCAGTCAAGATTCTTTCACTTATATCAAGGTGATCAGTTGTGGGATGGTGGAGTGGAGTAATGGTGTTTAATGCCCCAGTCAATATCTTTCACTTATAACCAGGGACATGAAGTTAGATAGTTCTGGAATGATGGAGTAGAGTATGAAGTATTGGTATTTTACATCTGAATTAAGATTATTTCATGTACAGAGACGGTCACTTTGTAAAATCCTTTTTGTTTCATAAAAAATCATATTTTTAAAATTCTCAAAAATTTATTTCTTTGTCAATTTCTGTGAATTTTTCCATATATATGAAATAAAGATTTTATAACTTGTCTGAATACTTCTTGCATGTCTCTGTTTATTCAGGTAGGAAGATCAGGTATGGTAAGAAACCCAAAGCTACTGGATAAAACCATTGATCTAAGGCAAACTCACTGACAAACATTTACACACTAGAAGATAGACTGAAGCTTAGCCTACACAACAACAACAATGGGCCCTGTTAAGAGATGTAAGTTATTATCAAACATACCAAAACCTCTCTGTGGAAACGGAGACTGATAGCAATTCAAATAAAAACATGAGCTAGCTCCATCAGTAACTTCATAATAACGTATACTACCATCACCCTGTAACAGATAAAAATACAAAATATAAGTTAAAATATTGATTGATTGATTGATTGATTGATTGATTGAATGATTGTTTGTTTGTTTGTATGATTGATTATTTGATTAAATGATTGTTTGATTGATTATTGTTTGATTGATTGATTGTTTGATTGATTAATTGATTTTTTGTTTGATTGATTGATTGATTCATCCATTCATTTATTGATAATACTAATACAAACTCCTTTGTAAATTCTTCAACTAGCTACTTTATAAGGGGAAATAACTCTTATAAACTACTTTATCAAGGGAGATAACTCCTGTAGTCCTGGGATGTAACACCAACCCCTTTATTGTAAATTCTACAAAAAGCTTCTTTATTAGGGGCGACACCTACTTGATCAAGGGAGATAACTCAAATAGTCTTGGGATGTAATACAAACTTCTATAGTAACATGCTACTTAATCAGGGAAGATAACTCCTATAGTACTAGGATACCGTAAATCGGGAAATTTTGGCTGTAGTTTAATTTTGGTGTATTTGGCACCCAACTTAAAAGTGCCAAAATTAAACACACCAAAAATAATACATATCTTAAAAGAAATGCCAATTTTACCTGAAAATTGATGTTCCGTAATAGAGCACTTTAATCTTAACTTTGCGAAAAAACGGTCATATTTGCCGGACTTGTCCGATGTAAATTTATTTTGACCGACGTGAAAAATCACCAGTCGGACATTGTTTGTTTTCGGACATTTTCAATTTTACAACAGGAATATAAACGGACAAATCAGTTTTCGGTCCGACAAAAGTAAACTAGCGCTAGTCTGTCTGCTGGTCTTTAAAACCCTACCCGACTTCACTAAGTATATCCTACGATATTGTCCTTACCGCGTGTTTACCTGTCATCTAATCAGGTGATTGTTTATTAATCAGTAAATACCTATGGACTTAAGTAGTCGCGTGTCTATTTCTTTTGTTTCCCCAGTCAGAATCATCTTAACTTTCTTTAAATGCGTGTTTTTTAATTGTAAAATTGTTTGATTACGGAAGCCATAACGAGTGTCGGTCAAGGGTGAGGTTTGTTATTATAGAGGTTCCACGCGGGGTGTTTGAAAACTAACTATTACGCGCTTCGTAATTGTTTCATTATTAATGAACTGTCCCCTTATACAGTTCTTTTGTCTTTGCATATATATATACCGATACATCGGTATTTCAATTTGTATTATCGTTATTTTTGAAACCCGGAAGGCTTAATAGTGCATTCCATTTCATTTTCTTATTTATAAATTACAACACTTCCGGTTTTCAATGAGCATAATTTGTTGTCTTGTGGCTGTTTGTGAACATTTTATTCAGTGAAATGCCAAAATAAAACGCCTTATTAAGCGAAGTGCCAAATTTAAACACACCAAAATTAAACATCCACATTTTGGAAGAAAACCGCCAAATTATCCCGACGCCAAAATTTCCCGATTTACGGTATAATACTAGCTCCTCACCTTTCCTGCTACATACACCATGCGGGTGTCATGATCGTAATACGGATACAACAGACCACTGGATGCATCAATAGCTTCCATACAGACCGGTTTAGACATGGATCGCTGTAATAATAAAGTATATTGAATGAATCAAATTTATTGTTTAAAATGTATAGACAAACAAGGTTGACCTGTGTTCTTGACCTTTCATAAGGAAAATTTATATGTGATGATCCATCCCATATAGGGGTATTGTTACATGTTAGGTTTTGCAGTTAATACATAAACCATGCATGTTGTAGACAAAATAAACACGTGTTCTCTTTACATAATTAATACAGGCAAACCTGTCTAAAAAAGCAATCATAGGGAAAAGGTAAAAATAACTTTCATGGGAAGGTGGCCATTATATACAAGGTTCAAATAACAGGAATAAATAACCATTGGGATAAAATTTGACGGGCCTTTAAAAGCAGGTGTTCCTTATATAAAGGTCACCTTTAAGGCATATTCGTTTTTGTTTGCCTTAAACAGGAAATGCTTGTTGTTGTTTTCATTGTATTAGTAATCTTTCAGTAGCTAGCTAGTTTGTTAATTACTAAGGATTATTCTAATAACAGTGTGTGTGTGTGTGTGTGTGTGTGTGTGTGTGTGTGTGTGTTTTAAGTCTGTCTTGTATTAACTAGTGTGCACTTGGGAAGAGTTGAGTTGAGTAACGGTGTAAAACATTCCAGTCAAGAATATTTCACTTACATCGAGACATTGCCAGCTATAGGCTAAGGTGCAGAAATTTTCCCTGTGCGTGGGCTGATGCCATTATACAGCAGGGTTCTTTATCATGCCACACCTACATGGGACCTTGTTTTGTTTAAGTTCCCATTTGAATGACTTTATTTTGTTATGCCGAGTGCTTGGCAAAAGAAAGGTCCCTAATCACTTTCAAGTTTTGGGAAAACCAGGCCAGAGACTAACTCATAACCTCCCACTTACTGAGCGAGCACTCTGCCAACTGAGCTATTGTAGTGGTTTACTCAGGAAAATACCCTGTGTAATGGCATTGCAAGGAAAATGAACCCTCCTACACATCCCTGATCTTTCTGCAAAGGTCACTTCAGGTCACTTGCTGATATAAGTAAAATAATGGTGACTGTGAGGTAAAATATTAAACAGTCAATTCAATTCAATCAAAACAGTCAATCCATTGCCAAGTGTCATCAGGATGATGTGTCTGTGATAAGTAAACTAGGAGCTTCTGTGAACAGGTGAACTAGATTGATTGATTAGTGTTTTACGCCCCATTCAAGAATATTTCACTTATATCGAGACATCACCAGCCATATGTAAGTGGCAGAAATTTTAACCTTTGCAGTGCTCTTAGTGCAATGTGCAGGGAGGTTTCTTTTGAGTGCTATGCCCGCCATGACAAGGGGCATCGGTTTTTATGGTCTCTTCTAAAAGACCCAGTAACTTTCTCTTTTAAAAGCCAAGTTATTGGTGAAAGAGCAGTCACTACCTATTTTCAAGTCTTGTCAGACCTGGGTCGGAGTTTAAACTCACAACCTAGTGAGCACACTGCCCAACAGATCTACTGTTTATGGTTAGTTTAACTAGAAGTTTCAGTGCCACAGTATCCAAGTGAAATTAACATCAGACTTAGGTAGTTTAGGTAAAATCCTCCTAGCGATTTTTTCTTTAAGTAAGAATCTAGGTGGGCTTCTCATGGTGCTCCAGTTTCCAGAGCCATTCCATATGAATGAAATAGTCTTGTCTTGAAAGACTAATAGAATCCTACACCGGTAACAGGGTAAGACAGAGATATCTCAAAAGAGGATGAATATTTTCTTGTCCAGAACGAGCTTAAGCGAGTTCTGGAGATTGAAAATATTTATCCGAGTTTGAGATATCTCTGTCTCACACTGTTGCTGGTGTAGGATTCTTTTTTTCACACATTTGCAACATAAAACATGATTTGTAAACAAAACATTGCATTAAATGTTCAGGTTTCATGTAACCATCAGTGTCTGCTGAAAATGACATAATCAATTTTTGTTGACGTTCTCACGTTAAAATTATTATGATGTCAACAATTCAGCGTTTGTAAGTGATTGTGATGTTGAAAAATTGTTGGTTGACTTCGGAACTTTTCTCAACTAATTAAGTCCTCCCAATGATAAATCCAGAGCAGGTATAAATATTAAAGGTATACTCACTACATCCCATATTGCATATTCTCTATGACTTAATTTGTCCGCTCCGGTCGTAAAAATCTTCCCAGAATCCCCAGAAATACTGCCTTACTTACACGGTTACTCTGATGACCTTCACCTTCCTGTCAAATTATAACAAAAATATACACAACAAAAGGCAATGTTAATATTTCTTAATTTGCAGAGAAACCAAACATTCTCCTGTTGACCTACTTTGTGTCACATATTTTGAGTACCCAAAATTTCTGATTTCTGATTTTCTCTACGTGGATTTTTCAGTGCGTCACTTGTTTTTTATGAAGGCTTATTTCTGACATCGACATAATTTAAACTGACATAAAATTATCTTAACATGTTGACTTAATATCTTAAAACTAAAAGTTGAGATAAACAAGACATGTTGAGAAACTTACATCGAGATATTTACCATGACTTGTCGACATAAGTATCTCAACATGTCATGTTATTTATCTCAACTTTTTATTTTACTAGCACTATCCATGATATTATCTCGACTTGTCGTGATATTAAGTAACCATTTTTATGTCGACAAAAATTATCTGGATGTCAGAAATAAGCCACTATAGTTTTTGGGAATTTAAGCGAACAAACTGATAAATTAGTCATTTTTTGCTAGGAGAAACTGTAACCTATCTTGGTAGTGTTTCTAAGCAAACAAAATCACTTTGGGTACAGCAATTTTATGATTTGTCACAACAATGATGGCATGTTACTAAAACTAAGATATAACTTATTGCTAATACTGGTTTTGGGAATATAAATGAACAAATTGAGAAATTTTAGTCATTTTTTGCTTGTGGAAACTACCTTTATTTGGTAGTAATTTTAAGCAAACAAAATCACACTTTGGGTACAGCAATTTTATGATTTGTAAGCTTTTGGTTTATGTGGCATTAAAACAACAATGATGGCATGTTACTGAAACTAAGAAATAACTTAATGCTATTACTGATTTTTGGAAAATAGTCAAACCTGTCTATAAAGCCACCCAAGGGAACCAGTAAAAACAGATATAGTCAAACCTGTCTATAAAAGCCACCCAAGGGAACCAGTAAAAACAGATATAGTCAAACCTGTCTATAAAGGCCACCCAAGGGAACCAGTAAAACAGATATAGTCAAACCTGTCTATAAAAGCCACCCAAGGGAACCAGTAAAAACAGATATAGTCAAACCTGTCTATAAAGGCCACCCAAGGGAACCAGTAAAACAGATATAGTCAAACCTGTCTATAAAGGCCACCCAAGGGAACCAGTAAAAGTGGCCTGTATGGGCAGGTGGCCTTTATATACAGGTTCAAATAACATGAATGAAGAGCAATTTGGATAAAATTCTACTGTCCTTTAAAAGTAAGTGGCCCTTATATAGAGGTGGCCTTTAAGGCAGGTTGGACTGTATAAGTGAACAAATTGAGAAATTTTAGTCATTTTTTCGCAAGGGGAAATTACCTTTATTCGGTAGTAATTTTAAGCAATCGGGCACTGCCAAATTTTATGATTTGAAATATTTTGGATCAGATGGCATTAAAACAACAATGATGGCATGCCACTGTTCCTCTATGCAGATTTTTCAGTGCATCACTGTTGGTATTGGGAATTTAAGTGAACAAATCGAGAAATTCTAGTCATTTTTCGCAAGGGGAAACTACCTTTATTTGTAAATAATTTTAAGCATTCGGGTACTGCCAAATTTTATGATTTGTGAGCTTGTTGATTATGTGGCATTAAAACAACAATGACGGCATGTCACTGTTCCTCTATGCAGATTTTTCAGTGCATTACTGTTAGTTTTGGGAATTTAAGTGAACAAATTGGGAAATTTTAGTAATTTTTTGCTAGGAGAAACTGTAACCTTTATTCGGTTGTAATTGCAACAAACAAAATTATTGTTTGGATACCGTCGATTTTATGATTTGTGAGCTTGTTGATCATGTGGCATAAAACAACAATAATATCATGTCACTGATATAAAGACAATACTTACTGCGATTACTGTACCTCTACGTGGATCAATTACTCGGATTTTTTTATCTTTACACGCTGTTGTTACTAGGCTACCGTCCAAATTCCACGAAATGGAAAACACAGTGTTGTCATGGCAACTTATCACATTAATGGGTTCTGCTTGTTCCACATTCCATAGAATACACTGAAATATACCACAGTACAGGGTAAAGGTCTGGTCCCAAAATCCAAGTTAAATGGCCAGGGGTCTCACTGAAGCAAATTGGGGGCTGAATACTGGCCCCATTCGAAATGAAATAAAGTATGTTGTTTTTCCTCAATGGATAATGGTAATATTCCCAATTTATTTGTATCTTGTGTTTACAAAACATGTTTTTTTTAAACAAATTAAATGTATGCCAAAATTTACACTTTGCAAAACTGACAAATCAATAGAGCTTCCTAAATGGTATTTCAAACTCAGTGTTCATGTATACCTTGTAATCAAGTCCAGCACTTAACAGGACATTCTCTGCTGTTGGGTGCCACTCAACATAACCAACACGTCTTTGATGCCCATGTAAATCCACTTGCCATTCGGTCAAATTTGTCCGCAGTCCGCTATCAGGAATTTTCCAAACTTTAACCTAAAATATAAAGGAAATTGTGTATGAGGTATCTCTATATGCACAAAGACTGATAAATCCTGAAACTTAGTTTTCTGGGATGTCTCTCAAAATTTTGTGAATGGGGCCAGAGCCAAAATTGTGAAAATAAAAGATTTGGATTTGGTCAATTCCTATACACTATATAATCAGTTAGATATAGGGTACAGTAGCACATGTATATACAGTAAACTTTAAGGACAGTGGAGACACTTTATAATCAGTTAGACATAGTGTACAGTAGTACATGTATAAACAGTGAACATTAAGGACAGTAGAGACACTTTATAATCAGTGAGACATAGGGTACAGTAGTACATGTATAAACAGTAAACTTTAAGGACAGTAGAGACACTTTATAATCAGTTAGACATAGTGTACAGTAGTACATGTATATACAGTAAACTTTAAGGACAGTATAGACACTTTATAATCAGTTAGACATAGTGTACAGTAGTACATGTATAAACAGTGAACATTAAGGACAGTATAGACACTTTATAATCAGTGAGACATAGGGTACAGTAGTACATGTATATACAGTGAACTTTAAGGACAGTAGAGACACTTTATAATCAGTTAGACATAGTGTACAGTAGTACATGTATAAACAGTGAACTTTAAGGACAGTAGAGACACTTTATAATCAGTTAGACATAGTGTACAGTAGTACATGTATAAACAGTGAACTTTAAGGACAGTAGAGACACTTTATAATCAGTTAAAAATAGTGTACAGTAGTACATGTATATACAGTGAACTTTAAGGACAGTAGAGACACTTTATAATCAGTTAGACATAGTGTACAGTAGTACATGTATAAACAATGAACTTTAAGGACAGTAGAGACACTTTATAATCAGTTAGACATAGTGTACAGTAGTACATGTATACAGTGAACTTTAAGGACAGTAGAGACACTTTATAATCAGTTAGACAAAGTGTACAGTAGTACATGTATATACAATGAACTTTAAGGACAGTAGAGACACTTTAAATCAGTTAGACAAGTGTACAGTAGTACATGTATAAACAATGAACTTTAAGGACAGTAGAGACACTTTATAATCAGTTAGACAAAGTGTACAGTAGTACATGTATATACAATGAACTTTAAGGACAGTAGAGACACTTTATAATCAGTTAGACATAGTGTACAGTAGTACATATATAAACAGTGAACTTTAAGGACAGTAGAGACACTTTATAATCAGTTAGAAATAGGGTACAGTAGTACATGTATAAACAGTGAACTTTAAGGACAGTAGAGACACTTTATAATCAGTTAGACATAGTGTACAGTAGTACATGTATAAACAGTGAGCTTTAAGGACAGTAGAGACACTTTATAATCAGTTAGACATAGTGTACAGTAGTACATGTATAAACAGTGAACTTTAAGTACAGTAGAGACACTTTATAATCAGTTAGACATAGGGTACAGTAGTACATGTATAAACAGTGAACTTTAAGGACAGAGACACTTTATAATCAGTTAGACATAGTGTACAGTAGTACATGTATATACATGAACTTTAAGGACAGTAGAGACACTTTATAATCAGTTAGACATAGTGTACAGTAGTACATGTATATATACAGTGAACTTTAAGGACAGTAGAGACACTTTATAATCAGTAAGACATAGGGTACAGTAGTACATGTATAAACAGTGAACTTTAAGGACAGTAGAGACACTTTATAATCAGTTAGACATAGTGTACAGTAGTACATGTATATATACAGTGAACTTTAAGGACAGTAGAGACACTTTATAATCAGTTAGACATAGTGTACAGTAGTACATGTATAAACAGTGAGCTTTAAGGACAGTAGAGACACTTTATAATCAGTTAGACATAGTGTACAGTAGTACATGTATAAACAGTGAACTTTAAGTACAGTAGAGACACTTTATAATCAGTTAGACATAGGGTACAGTAGTACATGTATAAACAGTGAACTTTAAGTACAGTAGAGACACTTTATAATCAGTTAGACATAGGGTTCAGTAGCACATGTATATACAGTAAACTTTAAGTACAGTAGAGACACTTTATAATCAGTTAGACATAGTGTACAGTAGCATATATACAGTGAACTTTAAGGACAGTAGAGACACTGTATAATCAGTAAGACATAGGGTACAGTAGTACATGTATAAACAGTGAACTTAAGGACAGTAGAGACACTTTATAATCAGTTAGACATAGTGTATAGTAGTACATGTATAAACAGTGAACTTTAAGGACAGTATAGACACTTTATAATCAGTAACATAGTGTACAGTAGTACATGTATAACAGTAAACTTTAAGTACAGTAGAGACACTTTATAATCAGTTAACATAGGTACAGTAGTACATGTATAAACAGTGAACTTTAAGGACAGTACAGACACTTTATAATCAGTTAGACATAGTGTACAGTAGTACATGTATATACAGTGAACTTTAAGGACAGTAGAGACACTTTATAATCAGTAAGACATAGGGTTCAGTAGTACATGTATAAACAGTGAACTTTAAGGACAGTAGAGACCTTTATAATCAGTTAGACATAGTGTACAGTAGTACATGTATATATACAGTGAACTTTAAGGACAGTAGAGACACTTTATAATCAGTTAGACATAGTGTACAGTAGTACATGTATAAACAGTGAACTTTAAGGACAGTAGAGACACTTTATAATCAGTTAAAATAGGTACAGTAGTACATGTATAACAGTGAACTTTAAGGACAATATAGACACTTTATAATCAGTTAGACATAGGTACAGTAGTACATATACAGTGAACTTAAGGACAGTAGAGACACTTTATAATCAGTTAGACATAGGTATAGTAGTACATGTATAAAGTGAACTTTAAGGACAGTAGAGACACTTTATAATCAGTAGACATAGGTACAGTAGTACATGTATAACAGTGAACTTTAAGGACAGTAGAGACACTTTTAATCAGTTAACATAGGGTACAGTAGTACATGTATAAACAGTGAACTTTAAGGACAGTATAGACACTTTATAATCAGTTAGACATAGTGTACAGTAGTACATGTATAACAGTGAACTTTAAGGACAGTAGAGACACTTTATAATCAGTTAGACATAGTATAGTAGTACATGTATAAACAGTGAACTTTAAGGACAGTAGAGACACTTTATAATCAGTAAGACATAGGGTACAGTAGTACATGTATAAACAGTGAACTTTAAGGACAATAGAGACACTTTATAATCAGTTAGACAAAGTGTACAGTAGTACATGTATACAGTGAACTTTAAGGACAGTAGAGACACTTTATAATCAGTTAGACATAGGTACAGTAGTACATGTATAACAGTGAGCTTTAAGGACAGTATAGACACTTTATAATCAGTTAGACATAGTGTACAGTAGTACATGTATAAACAGTGAACTTTAAGGACAGTAGAGACACTTTATAATCAGTTAGACATAGTGTATAGTAGTACATGTATAACAGTGAACTTTAAGGACAGTAGAGACACTTTATAATCAGTAAGACATAGGTACAGTAGTACATGTATAACAGTGAACTTTAAGGACAGTAGAGATACTTATAATCAGTTAGACAAGTGTACAGTAGTACATGTATAACAGTGAGCTTTAAGGACAGTAGAGACACTTTATAATCAGTTAGACATAGTGTACAGTAGTACATGTATATATACAGTGACTTTAAGGACAGTAGAGACACTTTATAATCAGTTAGACATAGTGTACAGTAGTACATGTATATAAACAGTGAGCTTTAAGGACAGTAGAGACACTTTATAATCAGTTAGACATAGTGTACAGTAGTACATGTATAAACAGTGAACTTTAAGTACAGTAGAGACACTTTAATAATCAGTTAGACATAGGTACAGTAGTACATGTATAAACAGTGAACTTTAAGTACAGTAGAGACACTTTATAATCAGTTAGACATAGGGTCAGTAGCATGTATATACAGTGAACTTTAAGTACAGTAGAGACACTTTATAATCAGTTAGACATAGTGTACAGTAGCACATGTATATACAGTGAACTTTAAGGATAGTAGAGACACTGTATAATCAGTAAGACATAGGGTACAGTAGTACATGTATAAACAGTGAACTTTAAGGACAGTAGAGACACTTTATAATCAGTTAGACATAGTGTATAGTAGTACATGTATAACAGTGAACTTTAAGGACAGTAGAGACACTTTATAATCAGTAACACATAGTGTACAGTAGTACATGTATAAACAGTAAACTTTAAGTACAGTAGAGACACTTTATAATCAGTTAGACATAGTGTACAGTAGTACATGTATAAACAGTGAACTTTAAGGACAGTACAGACACTTTATAATCAGTTAGACATAGTGTACAGTAGTACATGTATAAACAGTGAACTTTAAGGACAGTACAGACACTTTATAATCAGTTAGACATAGTGTACAGTAGTACATGTATAAACAGTGAACTTTAAGGACAGTACAGACACTTTGTAATCAGTTAGACATAGTGTACAGTAGTACATGTATATATACAGTGAACTTTAAGGACAGTAGAGACACTTTATAATCAGTAAGACATAGGGTTCAGTAGTACATGTATAAACAGTGAACTTTAAGGACAGTAGAGACACTTTATAATCAGTTAGACATAGTGTACAGTAGTACATGTATATATACAGTGAACTTTAAGGACAGTAGAGACACTTTATAATCAGTTAGACATAGTGTACAGTAGTACATGTATAAACAGTGAGCTTTAAGGACAGTAGAGACACTTTATAATCAGTTAAAAAGGTGTACAGTAGTACATGTATAAACAGTGAACTTTAAGGACAATATAGACACTTTATAATCAGTTAGACATAGTGTACAGTAGTACATGTATAAACAGTGAACTTTAAGGACAATAGAGACACTTTATAATCAGTAAGACATAGGGTACAGTAGTACATGTATAAACAGTGAACTTTAAGGACAGTAGAGACACTTTATAATCAGTTAGACAAAGTGTACAGTAGTACATGTATATATACAGTGAACTTTAAGGACAGTAGAGACACTTTATAATCAGTTAGACATAGTGTACAGTAGTACATGTATAACAGTGAGCTTTAAGGACAGTATAGACACTTTATAATCAGTTAGACATAGTGTACAGTAGTACATGTATAACAGTGAACTTTAAGGACAGTAGAGACACTTTATAATCAGTTAGACATAGTGTACAGTAGTACATGTATAAACAGTGAACTTTAAGGACAGTACAGACACTTTGTAATCAGTTAGACATAGTGTACAGTAGTACATGTATATATACAGTGAACTTTAAGGACAGTAGAGACACTTTATAATCAGTAAGACATAGGGTTCAGTAGTACATGTATAAACAGTGAACTTTAAGGACAGTAGAGACACTTTATAATCAGTTAGACATAGTGACAGTAGTACATGTATATATACAGTGAACTTTAAGGACAGTAGAGACACTTTATAATCAGTTAGACATAGTGTACAGTAGTACATGTATAAACAGTGAGCTTTAAGGACAGTAGAGACACTTTATAATCAGTTAAAAATGTGTACAGTAGTACATGTATAAACAGTTGAACTTTAAGGACAATATAGACACTTTATAATCAGTTAGACATAGTGTACAGTAGTACATGTATAAACAGTGAACATTAAGGACAGTAGAGACACTTTATAATCAGTTAGACATAGCGTATAGTAGTACATGTATAAACAGTGAACTTTAAGGACAGTAGAGACACTTTATAATCAGTAAGACATAGGGTACAGTAGTACATGTATAAACAGTGAACTTTAAGGACAGTAGAGACACTTTAATCAGTTAACATAG
Organism: Anadara kagoshimensis; assembly: GCA_021292105.1. Lineage (NCBI taxonomy): Eukaryota > Metazoa > Mollusca > Bivalvia > Arcoida > Arcidae > Anadara > Anadara kagoshimensis. The sequence goes on from CM037868.1 coordinate 37,730,496, forward strand.
GGTACAGTAGTACATGTATAACAGTGAACTTTAAGGACAGTATAGACACTTTATAATCAGTTAGACATAGTGTACAGTAGTACATTATAAACAGTGAACTTTAAGGACAGTAGAGACACTTTATAATCAGTTAGACATAGTGTATAGTAGTACATGTATAAACAGTGAACTTTAAGGACAGTAGAGACACTTTATAATCATAAGACATAGGGTACAGTAGTACATGTATAAACAGTGAACTTTAAGGACAGTAGAGACACTTTATAATCAGTTAGACAAAGTGTACATAGTACATGTATAACAGTAAACTTTAAGTACAGTAGAGACACTTTATAATCAGTTAGACAAAGTGTACAGTAGTAATGTATAACAGTGAACTTTAAGGACAGTAGAGACACTTTATAATCAGTTAGACATAGTGTATAGTAGTACATGTATATACAGTGAACTTTAAGGACAGTAGAGACACTTTATAATCAGTTAGACATAGTGTACAGTAGTACATGTATAAACAGTGAGCTTTAAGGACAGTATAGACACTTTATAATCAGTTAGACATAGTGTACAGTAGTACATGTATAAAGTGAACTTTAAGGACAGTAGAGACACTTTATAATCAGTTAGACATAGTGTATAGTAGTACATGTATAAACAGTGAACTTTAAGGACAGTAGAGACACTTTATAATCAGTAAGACATAGGGTACAGTAGTACATGTATAAACAGTGAACTTTAAGGACAGTAGAGACACTTTATAATCAGTTAGACATAGTGTACAGTAGTACATGTATAAACAGTGAGCTTTAAGGACAGTAGAACACTTTATAATCAGTTAGACATAGTGTACAGTAGTACATGTATATATACAGTGAACTTTAAGGACAGTAGAGACACTTTATAATCAGTTAGACATAGTGTACAGTAGTACATGTATATACAGTGAGCTTTAAGGACAGTAGAGACACTTTATAATCAGTTAGACATAGTGTATAGTAGTACATGTATAAACAGTGAACTTTAAGTACAGTAGAGACACTTTATAATCAGTTAGACATAGGGTACAGTAGTACATGTATAAACAGTGAACTTTAAGTACAGTAGAGACACTTTTAATCAGTTAGACATAGGGTTCAGTAGCACATGTATATACAGTAAACTTTAAGTACAGTAGAGACACTTTATAATCAGTTAGACATAGTGTACAGTAGCACATGTATATACAGTGAACTTTAAGGACAGTAGACACTGTATAATCAGTAACATAGGGTACAGTAGTACATGTATAAACAGTGAACTTTAAGGACAGTAGAGACACTTTATAATCAGTTAGACATAGTGTACAGTAGTACATGTATAAACAGTGAACTTTAAGGACAGTATAGACACTTTATATTCAGTTAGACATAGTGTACAGTAGTACATGTATAAACAGTGAACTTTAAGGACAGTAGAGACACTTTATAATCAGTTAGACAAAGTGTACAGTAGTACATGTATATATACAGTGAACTTTAAGGACAGTAGAGACACTTTATAATCAGTTAGACATAGTACAGTAGTACATGTATAAACAGTGAGCTTTAAGGACAGTAGAGACACTTTATAATCAGTTAGACATAGGTATAGTAGTACATGTATAAACAGTGAACTTTAAGGACAGTAGAGACACTTTATAATCAGTTAGACAAAGTGTACAGTAGTACATGTATATATACAGTGAACTTTAAGAACAGTAGAGACACTTTATAATCAGTTAGACATAGTGTACAGTAGTACATGTATAAACAGTGAGCTTTAAGGACAGTAGAGACACTTTATAATCAGTTAGACATAGTGTACTGTAGTACATGTATATATACAGTGAACTTTAAGGACAGTAGAGACACTTTATAATCAGTTAGACATAGTGTAGAGTAGTACATGTATAAACAGTGAGCTTTAAGGACAGTAGAGACACTTTATAATCAGTTAGACATAGTGTACAGTAGTACATGTATAAACAGTGAGCTTTAAGGACAGTAGAGACACTTATAATCAGTTTAGACATAGTGTACTGTAGTACATGTATATATACAGTGAACTTTAAGGACAGTAGAGACACTTTATAATCAGTTAGACATAGTGTAGAGTAGTACATGTATAAACAGTGAGCTTTAAGGACAGTAGAGACACTTTATAATCAGTTAGACATAGGGTTCAGTAGCAATGTATATACAGTAAACTTTAAGTACAGTAGAGACACTTTATAATCAGTTTAGACATAGTGTACAGTAGCACATGTATATACAGTGAACTTTAAGGACAGTAGAGACACTGT